>OX401420.1:4475379-4616442 GCA_947846245.1 Cerastoderma edule | reverse complement strand
TACTCGGCGAGGTTTGACAACTTGGTCACTGATTATCGGACGGTACTAGTACACTTTGCTCCAAAGAGAAAAAATGAGACGATTGGGGGTATTCATTTTGTTTCTGTTACTTTAGAGTTGAATGAATCTACATGATGTTACAGCATATGGCTAAGGGGAAAGAATTACTATTCTTAATTCAGCCGAGTTTTAAAGAAGCATGATCTAACATTAAAGTCAATTGAATATTATGAACACGAGATTGTTTTGCACGAAGTAAAGACACGTCTATTGTACGTATTAAATCGGAAAACAAAAGAGAAGGGTGCCGTTTTACAAAACAGTTTATTTACGGTTAAGATTTGCGTAAGTCTAAAACAACAATTCATCTTATTTCAATATTTGGCGAGGCAGTATTGCAAAGTGACACATCATTGGAGTCGTCTCTCCGAGACGCTTCCAATGGCGTGTCACATTGCAATATTGTAATTTCATTGAAGATACTATCCATGTGTATAAGTTATGACTTACGCAAATACTTTCTTTTTGTTTAGTAAAATGGTGCCCAGTACTCTATTCGGTGAACCGTTCAGGGAACAATCAGACACATTGATGCATTGACTACAATAACGAAAGCCAGAAGCAGTTTGCTCTCGGAATTTCTACAAGAATGTTCTTTAAACCCACAGGGCTATTCAAAGCTTTCCCTCACTCTACGGTAACCCTCGTATCGCCAAATATCTGACATACATTTCCTCCGTGTAAATCGGTGCACCCCGTATGACCACGTGTCACCAATTAGGGGTAATTAGGGGCGGTATCTAAGGTCAACCACCTACGCTATTCTGATTTCCACACGCTTAAGATGGGAGAAAAAAACATTGTTGCAAAATAAGACATTTTTGGTGATTTTTATTTGTTGGATGTGTGCATTTGATATTATTTTTAACGGTTTAGTATCAGTCTTAAAGAATGGATGTTGATTTTCAGTAATCCTTTGGGTAGATAATAAAGGTAATTCCGAGTAACAAAATATCCAGACTTAACATCGGATGATAGGAGCGTTTATCCGATATTGCAAGTAATACAATAAAGAAAACATGAGCTTTTTTTGGTTGGTGATAAATCGTAAACACTTTTCTTTTACCGAGAAACGCTAATGATATTTCGTGCAGAGCCATTATTGGTGTAGAAATGTTCATGAATAGTTCTTGTTCGTTTAGAAATGTTCATTTACAGTTCTTGATGGTTAAGAATTGTAAGGATAAATGAATCATACTGTAAGCTAGTAACATGATCATTGTAAAACCAAAAATGCCTGATACAAAAGTTCAATTTTCCAATGTTCTCACAGTTTTATGAGGGTAACAATATTCCACTTTAAATCGAACGAACATGTAGGGGTTGGTCTAGAATTGTTTGCGTACAGTTCATGTTGGTCTAGTAATGTTCGTTAACTGTTTTTGATGACCTAGTGTTACAGTTCTTGATCGCCTAGAAGTGATGACATATTCGTCTTGTGGGTAGGTGGCTGATCACCATGCATTCCGTCTACAGAGGTGGATTGTTATAAAGCGTTTTGTTTCTTGAACAATGGTTCTATATCACATTCAATGAAAAGCGTTACCAAGTGTTTTGTTTCTTGATCAATGGTTCTATATCACATTCAAGGAAAAACGTTATCAAGCGTTTTGTTATCACATTCAAGGAAAAGCGTTATCAAGCATTTTGTTTCTTGATCAATGGTTCTATATCACATTATAGGAAAAGCGTTATCAAGCGTTTTGTTTCTTGAACAAGGGTTCTTTAACACATTCAGGGAAACGCGTTATCAAGCGTTTTGTTTCTTGATCAATGGTTCTATATCACATTCAAGGAAAAGCGTTATCAAGCATTTTGTTTCTTGATCAACGGTTCTATATCACATTCAAGGAAAAGCGTTATCAAGCATTTTGTTTCTTGATCAATGGTTCTATATCACATTATAGGAAAAGCGTTATCAAGCGTTTTGTTTCTTGAACAAGGGTTCTTTAACACATTCAGGGAAACGCGTTATCAAGCGTTTTGTTTCTTGATCAATGGTTCTATATCACATTCAGGGAAAAGCGTTATCAAGCGTTTTGTTTCTTGAACAAGGGTTCTTTAACACATTCAGGGAAAAGCGTTATCAAGCGTTTTGTTTCTTGAACAAGGGTTCTATATCACAGTCAGGGAAAAGCGTTATCAAGCGTTTTGTTTCTTGAACAAGGGTTTTATATCACAGTCAGGGAAAAGCGTTACCAAGAGTTTTGTTTCTTGAACAAGGGTCCTATATCGACTTCAGGTACAAAAAACGTTTTCAAACGTTTTGGTTCTTGGATAAGGCTCTAGAGATCAAGCGCCTTCATGCGTTTTGTTTCTTGAACAAGCCTTATTTCGAAAACATTTTGGGATCTCCCGCGAAATGTTATGACAATGTGCGCTGTGACGGAATAGTAATCAAAGTCGAAGAAGTATTTATTTTGGCAGTGGCGGGATGTTTTAACAATTAGGGAATAATATTTACACATCTCGTAATCTCTCGTCTGTCAGTGCGTGATTTGGAAAACACAACACAGCATACTGGGAGGGGTATGAACCCGAACTGCTTCCTCCCCGAGTGACGTATGTTCTGTTTGAACCTAACCCCCGCCGGGATTCTATCCGAATTAATCGGATTAACGTCCTCCCTCACACGGCATATGTTTGTACTCGGTCTGACTTTTGTTACTCATAACTAGGTTTTTTTTTATATAAACGAATTAATAGCACACATAAAACAGAACAAATAAAACCATATATATTTAAGGCAGCTTCGTTGTTATACGCATGTCTTATTCACAGCGGCTTTCGCCTACGTCCATTTTTTTGAGATTGTTACAATTATTCGGTTAATTAGGGAGCCGGTTGTTACACGGGAATTTAATTGAAATCGAACCTGAAACTTATAGACCAAGCTGTAAATTAATTGTTCCCCTCCTCCTCTTCCTCCTCCTCCTCCTCCTCCCCTTCTCCTCCTCCCTCCCCTCCTCCTCCTCCTCCCCTCCTCCTCCTCTCCCTCCTCCTCCCCTCCTCCTCCTCCTCCTCCTCCTCCTCCTCCTCTTCCTCTTCCTCCTTCTCCTCCTCCTCCTGCTTTCCTCCCCCTCCTTCTCCTCATCCTCCCCTCCCCTCCTCTTCCTTTTGTTTCCTCCTCCTCCTCCTCCTCCTCCTCCTCCTCCTCCTCCTCCTCCTCCTCCTCCTCCTCCTCCTCCTCCTCCTCCTCCTCCTCCTCCTCCTCCTCCTCCTCCTCCTCCTCCTCCTCCTCCTCCTCCTCCTCCTCCTCCTCCTCCAACTCCTCCTCCTCCTCCTACTTCTGTTTCTTCTTGTTCCTCCTCTTCATCTTCTTCTTTCTCTTCTTCTTCTTTTTCTTCTTCTTCTTATTCTTCTTATTTCTTTCTTTCTTCCCACCCCCCTTTAATTTCCCCTCTTGGTCTTCTTTTCCTCCCCATCACCTTCATTTTCTGAGGCTTCCTCACAAATTACACACGTATATCATTACTACATTGTACCTTTCTCATACCATCTTTGTTACTATCCATCGATATATACCTCTATGTGTGATTATTTGCAGGACGAGCAGTACCCTCCATATGGACGAGGCCAAGTCCATCTTTAAGACGGTGTTCCCCACCTACGACAAGAACGTTCCCCCGAATAAGGACTATCCCGAGCCAATCGTCCTTGACCTTACAGCCGACGTCGTGCACGTCTCGGACCTTGACGTCGTTACACACATCATGACGTCAACAGTCGACGTCACAGTGGTAAGTTGAAGGGATCGTCAATAGGGGGTTGGGGTGGGGTCCTTGTAAGGAGGAATTGTTTCATTCAATTGAAATGAATTCATACATAAATATGCGCTTACTATTCGAGGCAGTAATTCAAAATTGTTCAATATAAATTACATGTGTACTGAAAAGATGTGAAATTCGTAAATATTCGATCTTGTTTAAAGTTATAAAAACAAGAGACAGAATCATGGTTCATGAAACAGCTAACAGCTTAACAACTTACCGAACAATAACGTCAATTAACCACTTTGTTGCAGACGACTGTGAAAAACATTGTGGGGAAAGGAGAAATTGCTCCTAACAAGCAATTTTTTCTTTTCCCACAATGTTGTCTGCAATATCATAAGATTATTTTCCAATTTCACCACATTTTTAAATGTTGTCTGCAAACTCTTTCATTTTTGGCCGGTCGGAAAGTTGGCGTTTGGTACAAGGTTAGTAGTCGAGGCAGTAAATGAAAAGATGTACAATTGCTATTGCATATGAACTGAAAAGATGTGAAGTTTGTATACAGTGATTTCTCGTTAATCCGAACACGTCCGTTCCTAACAAAATGTCCGGATTACCGATTCATCCGGACTAATGAAGTAGCGCATGTTCTTATACACATTAAGACATAACGGTCAGTATGCACGTGTATACTTATAACACTTCAGCAAACGCCAAATTGTCGACCGTCCCAAAAATAATCTTCTGATATGGCAGAAAACATTGTGGGAAAAGGAGAAATTGCTCGTCACGAGCAATTTCTCCTTTTCCCACAATGTTTTCAAAAGTTGTCTGCAACAAACTGGTCAAATAACATCCGTTCCCTTACAATTTCGTTCGAATTGCGAGTCATTCGGATAATCGGGATCCGACATTTGACCAGTTTGTTGCAGACACCTCTAGAAAACATTGTGGGAAAAGTAATGTATGTTTTCTGTCCTAGCAGAAGATTAATTTTCAATTTCAACGACTTTTGAAATGGCGTCTGCAAACTCTTTCCATTTGGGACGGTCGAAAATTTAACGTTTGGAAAAGGGTTAAAGGTAGAACGACTTCACTTCATGGACCCATTGTTTTGTTTTGTTGTTAATGAATATTTTTGTTTTTGTTTTTGTTTCTAGCGATGGACGGATTACAGGCTTGCATGGAACTCGCAAATGTTGTTTGAAATTGGACTAGATATCTCACGTGTATGGCGTCCGGAAGTCACCATCGTTAACGCGTATGTATGACCTCGTTTGACCTTTATGATTTATCATACCCGTACTAATCCCTTAAGGTAGTATGCCCATAATCCGACATTTTGAATGCTACTCTGTCGTCGGTTAACTTCGGTCGTTCTCGTTCATGATGCGAATAGTTCCGACCCCGGCCAATGTTTTCCGAGAAGACCGAAGTAGACCGACGATGAATTGAGTTTCAAAATGGCGGTTTATGGGTATTCTACCTTAATGCTCTCTACCCTGGTAAACTAATCTGGAGTAAAACGAATTATTGCAAACGAAGGTCTTGGCCAAATTAAGAAATACCTTCGTACCTGTTGAACTGTTTCCTTTCTAATAGCATAAACTAGTTTTACATGTATCATCCATATTGTAATCCATACCGTTAGTCATATAATCTACTTTAGGATTGAGTATGGTAATAGGTGCGTCCATATACACGATAACCTCCCCATGATAATAAACCTGTAACTGTCCGTTTGGTACTGTAGTTCCAACCATAGTATGTGTTTCTGTCTGTTATGGTCACCACGTGCTGTTACTATATGATATAGTGTGTTTAGATTAACGATTCAAACAGATACCTAGTTTATAAAAGCATTAAAGTTTATATATCATGCAATCTAGACTGAAAACTTTCTTAATGTGGCAGCGGATGCTTTGTTCTGACAAGTTAGATACGTGTACAGTGAAGCCTCGTTTATCCGGACCCCGAATATCCGGATGTCTCGCAATCCGAACGAAATTGTAAGGGAACGGAATTATTTGATCAGTTTGTTGCAGACGACTTTTGAAAACATTGTGGGTAAAGGAGAAATTGCTCGTGACGAGCAATTTCTCCTTTTCCCACAATATTTTCTGCCAACTCAGAAGATTATTTTCGAATTTCATCACCTTTTGAAATGACGACTGCAAACTCTTTCAATTTGGGACGGTCGACAATTTGGCGTTTGCTAAAGGGTTATAAGTATACACGTGCATACAAACTGTTTATGTGTTAATGTGTATAAGAACATGCTATGCTTCATTAGCCCGGATGATTCGGTCATCCGGACATTTTGTTGGGAACGGACTGTTCGGATTAACGAGAACTCACTGTATAACTCAAATAATCGTCGACAAAAACCATTCCTGAAACTTGTAACCTCTCTTCTAACAGTGTGGGCCATTTGGATGTGATAGAGGACCCTAATATCGTGTTAAAGAACTCCGGCCTCGTCAAGTGGTTCCGCCGTCTCCAGATTCGAACCTTCTGCCCGAACGACCAGGCGAACAGGACGAGCGAGTGCGACATCGTCTTCAGCACCGGCTACCACCGCGACTACAAACTCACCGGCTTCTCCAACGTCACCATAGAAACGTGTTCAACTTCCGTGTCGGCCTCTGGCAACTGGGACGTCGACGTCACCGGAAGTAAACTGGAGGACGTGCAAGTCGGGAACGAGACCATCATGGCGGAACCGGAAGTAACATGTACGGTCATGTTAAAGTGGAAACCCGGATGTTGTAACTCGTATCAATCCGCGGCGCAGGGCGGTGATTCAGTCGACGGTAAAAACCCGAGTCCTCCTCTCCAAACATCAGGGATTGTTCTTCTAGCTACGACATTTCTCTCGTGTATACTTGCTCAAATCCTAAGAGGACTTCACTAGATTATAGTTATGATTAAGGTAGAATACCTATATACTCTGCCATTTTGAAACTAATTCTTTCATCGGACTACTTCGGTCGTTCTCGGTATACATCGGTCGTGGCCGGAACTATTCGGTGTAAAGCGAATAGTTCCGGCACCGACCGATGTATACCGATAACGACCGAAGTAATCTGACGAATAAAGAGTTTCAAAATGGCGGATTATGGGTGTTTTACCTTAGATAAGTACGGGGTGGGGCATTGCTGTGTGGGATTTCGGATGTATAAATATATGTGTGAAAGTTATGAGATATGAATGTGCTTTTCAAAATATACGCTGCTCATAGCTGTAAAAAACAAACAAACGAGAAATAAGCGCTTTGTGAGTCTAAGCTTTTACCTCGATGAGTTACATCGTTATCATTACAAAGAAAGTGCGTTTGCCTTCCGTTGGAAAACCGAGTAAATGTTCGTCGAAAGTGTAATGTGCTCAGGTATCAGTCTGATGTTTATGGCTCATTGTTACTAGTCAAAACTCCCTTATCTTCGATTCGGAAAATAAACCAAATTTTGAGGGGGTTTTTTTCAGAATCGACGCCTTGTTTCGTTGCGAAATTGATGCTGGTGCATGCAAAGGATAATCTTACTTATTGATATCGAGTTTCTGTTGAAATTGTACAGCCAATCTTGTTTTAAGCCACCAGTCTTAACAGTGTGTTAATAGTTATGAATTATAAGGCCATCTACAAGACGCCAGTCATTCAGAAAGCTCGTTTAGGAGCGTTCTGAGTAACAGGCATCCGTTTTGGTCGTTAGTTGGCTTTTATACTCCGAATCTGTCTCCATTTGCAGTAGTCGCTTAAAAAAGATTGACTGTTGTCATGGAGGGCCTGTTTTACAAATAACACCGACAACTGTAATTATGAAAGGCACTTCATTTCGTTTGTGCAATCCACGTCGTTTGTGCACAAGGAAGACTTGTGCACCTGGAAGGTTTGAACACAAGGAAAGATTGTGCATAGCGAAAGATGTGCACAAGAGAAGAGTGTGCAAAAGGAAATGTTCATTCTTCAAATCAACACAAGGACGCTTAATAGAAACCTGTTCGTGAACCTCACGGACAGTAATTCCGTGTAACCTGCCGACGTATTAAGTATCTAAAGACGAAAAAACGAATAACTTGTACAGCTCGCGTCTATAATCGTTAACAACTTATGTAATAATAGGCGTTGGCAGATCATTTATAATTTGAATTTTTCATATTTTGATAAATGCTCCTTATCCAAAAGCTTTTAAACTTGTAGCCTGTTGTGTTGTCAGATACCAACTCCACGATACGGCGTGTATGTGTCAATACATGGCTCATTGGATTACGTATACGCCATCCAACACCGAACAACTTTTTCATAAGTGGGGTCAAGTCAAATGTCACCCGTATATCAACAAATATGATAGAAATTCAGGTTCTTGTTTGCACAAAGAAGACGTTTGGAATCTGTCTCGGGTTCGAATCCAGCGAATAGCGGGATCTGCTTTGCGAACTTTCATTAACCCGTATTCGGCGAAAGAACTGGTTGTGTATCCAGGAAGCAGACTCGAGAATGATTAATCTAAGCTGTAAGAACTTGTTTCACAATCGATATAAAATAAAAGAGTTTAATAGTAACTGGAGATTTTGATCTTAAGAAAAAGAAAGTAACTGCAGGAAAGAACACATGTAAGTTGTATAGTTTGTTAAGGATGTATGTGTAACGCTCATTCGGTATCATTATCTAGTCTGCCTTCTGGCAATTGAATGCACCGAATCTAAACAGAGCAAAGTTTATATCCAGAACTGATGTATCTAATGTGTGCAAGATACGCAATTGATATCCGGCGTCTAAACATTGCAAACGGTGCATAGCTTAGTCAATCTTTAGCTATTGGGTATAAGGTTTGCAGTCAGACATTCACCGGGTCGTCAAGGCTTATCCACCCATTGTCGAGCAAAACTCGGAAAAAAGAATCATTTTTAGACGTTTCTTGGCATTCGAAATGAACACTCACCTTTGGGATAGAAATGAAAGTGTGCATTAACCCTTTCCCAAGCATATTTTCGACAGTCCAAAATTGAAAGAGTTTGCAGACGACATTCATAAATGTGATGAAATTGGAAGATAATCTTCTGATAGGCCAGAAAACATTGTGGAAAAAGGAAAGATTGCTCGTCACGAGCAATTTCTCCTTTTCCCTCAATGTTTTCTAAAGTCGTCTGCAACAAAGTGGTCAAATGTCGTAAATGTTTGGGAAAGGGTTAAGATTATTAAATTGAGATAAGAATGCGTTCATTCAGCCCAAATATGGTAAAATTGCTGGAAGTCGAAACAATCTTAATAAAAGGCAATTCTTCGAATCTACATACCTGTGAAAAGTGAAAAGTGCCTAACGATTACTTTATACGTAATGTAAATGTGCGTGAAAGGTAAGAGTGATGTTTAAGCTTTGATATATTAGTTTATAAACGTTTATAAATAATGTAGATGTGTTATGATATAAAATATCTTATATTATACAGTTCAATTGTTTTACTTTCTTCTCCTTGAACTTGCTCTCCAAACCTCGACATTTCCACAGAAATGAGAGCACTTGAACCCCAAAAAAACATAATATATGTAACAAGCCTTCATGTGGATCTAAGGAAGACCACCCATAATGCGCCATTGTGAAACTGGACCGGAAATATACGCATTAAACACCTCTCTCGGTTGGAATTATTTGCATCAAACCGAATAGTTCTGGTCCCGAACAATATTTACCGAAAACGATCGAAGTAATCCGACGAAAGAATGTGTTTCAAAACGCCGGATTATATGTATTTTACCTTAAATTGGCCTTTTGATATAGTAGATTGCCCTCCATTTAAACATACATCTAATAAAAGAAACCATTGATATAAAACCATTAATATAAACCTCGTAACCTGTGTCGGAAACGTGTTGGATTTGGAATACACGGGTCCTGAGTTTGAAACTCGGTTTGGCCAATACAATCGTATCAACTCGGCAATCCCCGGCACAAGTCGGTAATATACCTCGTAGGTAGTTGATGAATACACCTGAAATAATGGGGTAATTTGGCTGTTTTCCGGCGGATAACGCATATGATTACAACATGCACACAGGCACTATATACTTATGTAAATACACACTAATTGGTCATATATATCACAATTGAATGTTTTTTTTAATGTTTTCATAAAAGATTATCATATCAACACATCTTTGTTTCATATTTTCTCAATCGTATCTTCTCGATAATCCCCGGCTTGTGTCGGGGATTGCCGAGTAGATTCGATTTCAAACGGACATGCCCTTCGTCCATGGCCTACTTTCAAAATGACTCCCCATTGGTCAATATTATCTCTGACTTTTCGTCAATGTCACATGCCCTTTTAGTCTCTCACTATTGATTCTACGGGAATGAGCAGACAGCAGATTAGAAAGAATGTTGTGTAAAATTGAAAATATAAGAAATAGCGTAACACCAATTCAGTTATTGTTAAAGATAGACGCAGTACTGTGTTCTTTTGAATCGCAATAGATAGATAATGCAAAAAGGCTTTATTTAAATGGAAATTACTTACTTCATCATAACCACATATTTGATAGAGTCTACAGGATACGTGGTGACGAAAATGAAGATGCTACATGTACTTTCATTCTAAATACAAGTATATCAATTCAGAAGTCCATAATTATATTCAACCTTATCGGATACCGTTTGATTAGCGGTGTTCAATAGCACAGAATAGGTCATGACAAAGGGGAAAGAGCTTTTACACTGTTCATGCATTGCTGTTTTGAATATATCACATGCTTTAAGGCACACACATGACATTGTAACACAAGGGATGAAAACGTGTTGTACCAAGTACAAGAAATAAAGACTTATTTACTTCCCTTGGGTTATCAACGGACCAAACCAATATACCGCAAAATTTCGCCACATAACACATAGGGACGAGTAAAATCGCCAGGTTATACCATTTGTACGCGTGGAAAGGGATGCAATCACGGGAGAAATTGCCTGTCATGAATGTTGCTCATAAAAGACTCTGTGGTAAGAATTAAAAGCCGCATCGGTAGATGAGCTATCGAGTGTACGAGTAAAGAGCGCACATTGGACTTCGTCCGTACATGTTACATGTATGCAAGCTAACTGTTCTAAAATACACCAGTATGATAGTATTGATATCTGAAATATATTATCCCTTAAAGTGCTGGGACCGATTTCATGCTTATGCAAACAGGTTATATCACAGGTCAGCCGCCAAAACATTTTAACAAGAACGTTAATACACCATGTTACAATGATACAACGAATACGTTCCAAATAGACTGTCCTTTAAGTTTCTTGTCTCCGAAAACGCTTTCACATTTTCCCTATTTAATATAGTCTCTTTTTGTTCAAACAAATAATTCTTCAATGTTAAGGATGTATTCTGCTCCCCATATATACGTTTATATGCTCCCTCAACCCTATAACATAATTTCTTAATTAATTTCTTGTTTGTTTATTGGTTGATTGATTGGTTCGAATTCTAGGCTTATTCAAACAGTATGTTACTTACATTGCTTCCCTGTACATATATAAGCTCCCCGTACATTCCCAGGACTCACCGATATTCTTTATAACCTTCCAACCTCTTCCTTAAGTAAACACAATAGTTCGGTGGTGACAGACGAGTCTCTTCTCTTGCTACAAGGTAAGAAAATGGTGTGGATACTATCAGCCTAGATTGGTTCCAGAACCTGGTATAAGTATTGTCAAGTCCAAAGTACCTACCGACTCTGTCAGTGTAGCGAGGCTCGGCTACTTATACCTAACATAGTTCTGTAACATGTCCCAGTATACGCTCACGACAATGTTAAGTATGTTGGTATATAACACACTTTACAGCATCATCGAGTCAGGACATGTTACTAAGGATTCCCCCATTTAGGGCCATGGTTAGACTAGCCTCTGGGCGACGTTGGTGCGTTGGTAAAGCGTCGGTTTCATGTACCGAAGGTCCCGGGTTTGATCAATGACAATAACAATGACAAAATCTTTTTTCGAAATATAAGCCTTCGGTCTATGATAGCCACTAGTCAATATATATACATTCATGAGTAACAACGAAATGTTTCATTTTTATGTCTGATAATGAAGAAATGGTATTTGCATCTCATACTAGCTCTAACTATTGCAACAGTATTATTTTTGAAAATGAAATGCTTTACTGTCATTTATTTTGAATAATACACGACTAGACCTCAATCAACTATATAGTTTATGTTATTATCATATCCATTATGCAAAAACGAGCTTCGTCAAGACAGTCCTCATAATTTTGATACAGATTTTGATACTGATAAGACTTAAGGTTGTTTGGGGATAAAGGTAATGTCTTTGGATCATGGTACTTGATTTTCATAAAAAAAAATATTTTCTGGTTTCAAAAGCGTCGTATCAATATTTTACAAGGGAAATATTCTGAATGCGATTTTAAGAAGGCATAGTCCCGTTAGGATTTCAGTTCACAAACTACCGTAAATCAATAAATCTTACGATAATATCGACGTGAACGTTCGTCGATTTGCTGAACGGAAGTGTGGCTTGAGTCTCGAGTGGCGAAAAGGCGAACTAAAATGGTTTACTTCCTTTGATTGCTTGTTTAAATGTTTTGATTGATATTGTAATGAAGACAATGTCATTTATAGTAAAGTTGAATTGAATGCATTTCGATTGTTTTATTTTCATTTTACATCACAAGAAATCTGAGGAATAAGTTGGCGTTACCCGTTTGTTGATCGTTTTGGCAGTGATGTAGCTTCGCAACCATTTTTTCGTTCAATTTCTAGTTGTACACAAAAGGGTTGAGTCGGGATTCCTTCACTTCTTGTTGAAATGTTGGGATCGATTTTGTCACGAGTACAATGAATTTAGTTATAAAATTGAGTTGAAAACGATAACGGTTATTTTAATTTTGATTTATACTATGAAAACTGTGAGGTACAATCTTTCATTTATCCGAAAAGGTAATTTTTTAAAAAGTTATAACTTCAACATAATGTTCGCACACAGAAATATTCGTTCCGAATTTTAATGACGTTGTTGTTATCATTTTTTAGAGAGTAAAGATGCTTTATTTATCTTACCTAAGGAGAACGAACGTTTGCAAAAAGCTTTTCCGTTTAAAGATGATTTCCGTGTGACAAATTTCCCGCAGTAAACGCGTTTACTTATTGGACACAAGGTTGGTTTAACATTACCAATTGCATGGAAATCTTGAAAATCTTAGCTCAGTGTCGAGAACAACCATTCTACGAAGGAAATACATGCATTGTCTAGATTTGATTAAGAAAGCGTGAAAGATAGAACCTTGTCATTAATCCCCAACTCATCTTCTGATGTTGGTACATAAATAAGTAATGCCAGCTGACTATATTTATCACCTCATTGTGAAAATGTTCGTTCGAGTTGACTAACGTTAGTCGCTTGTTTTAATCCTTCAAGTCTAGGTTTTCTGCAAAAGATAATTAAAATGGTAAGGAAAGTGACATTAAGAAATTGTGAATACGTAGGAAACTGCGTAACAAACAAATCGAGACATGTTTAACAGAAATATAACATAAAATAACCCTTTACGCCATTATACATCGCTTTGACTCATCTACTGTGGGAGTTGTTAGAAAATATTCTGATAAAACGATGAATTACCCATCATATGCGTTCTAGCCTTGCGTAGCAGAGTTTTCAAACCCAAATCTTATAGGATTTTCTTTCGTCGTCTGCTACTGCTGCCAATTTCGACCGGTCGTTAAATCGAGATGGCGGGCAAATTGATAAACGGCATTAACCCTTTCCCAAACGCAATTTTTCGAATGTCCCAAATTGAAAGAGTTTGCAGACGACATTTCAAAATGTGATGAAATTGGAAACTTTTCTCCAGGTAGAGCAGAAAACCTTGTGGGAAAAGGAGAAATTGCTCGTTAGGAGCAATTTCCCCTTTTCCCACAATGTTTTCCAGAGTTGTTGCAACGAAGTGGTCAAATGTCGCCATCGTTTGGTAATGGGTTAATAGTGAAGGGTCTGTATATTGATATAATCGTTTAAGAAAGTCACGATTTATTTCTCTTGTACTTGTGCGTCTTTGGAAACCATTTAGATAAGTATTCGTGTTGTCTAGTTGCTAAGCAACCCAACCATTGCCTTAATGAATATCCTGGTGATTCTCCGACTTGAAGATGTCGTGCCAGACAATCGTATCGTCTTAATAACTTAACTATCTAGAACCACAAGGGTTGATTTGTACAGCATAAGCTATTCCTTTTATAGAACCGTAGGTTTCCGACGCAGATTTCGGTACATCAATAAGTTAAAAACTAAGATCGCCTTACATGAAGCTTTCACACATGGCATACTTTCCTTTCTATATACATTCAACATCATATCAGTGAATATCCCGCATGGATATGTATATATTCCATGCGGGATATTTACTACATTAACCGGTAATATGTTTTGCATTCTATTTTCTTTCCACATTGTCTTTCTCCTATCTGTAAAATGTTTTGACTACTGCTTTTATTATCAGGATTATTGTAATAATGCACACTCATGAATACATTGATATTTCATAATGTGCCTTTATAACATGGAATGATACTTCGAGGAAAGCTTTAATCTCCTTTACTAAATCTTCTGTATTTTAGATAAATTCTCTAATAATTACCATCAAGCAAACACGCTTAAAGTGAATCTGCAACATTGTAGTGTTAAACTTTGACATGGCATACTTTCCTCTCTCGTTATATTCAACAGCATTGCATTAAATATCACGCTGCAGGGAAGTGGCTCGAGTCTACCCCCTCCTTGATTGAATAAAGTTTATAATTGTATGTTGGTTTTTCTTGTCATTTCCCCATGTTGTATTCTGTAAATACCTGGGTGTAATAAAAGATATGTTCTGTTCTGTTCTGTGCTGTTCATAAAGATCTGATATTCTTTATATTGTTCGTTTGGTTGGATGTTTGGTATATTTACTGGTTAGGTAGTTGTTTGTTTGTTTGGCTGTTTGTTGGGCTGTTTGTTTGGTATATTTGATTGGTAGTAGGTTAGTTGTTTGTTTGGTTGGTTGTTTGGTATATTTATTGGGTGGTTGGTTAGTTGTTTGTTCGGTTTGGTTGTTTGGTATGTTAACTGCTTGCTAAGTTGATTGTTCGTTTGTTTGTTTGGCTGTTAAGTATATTTACTGGGTGGCTGTTTAATTGTTTGTTCGGTTTTGTTGTTTGGTATTTTTACTGCTTGCTAAGTTGTTTGTTCGTTTGTCCGTTTGTTTGTTTGGCTGTTTGGTATATTTACTGGGTGGCTGTTTAGTTGTTTGTTCGGTTTTGTTGCCTGGTGTAGTTAATGGGTTGTTGGTTAGTTGTTTGTTCGGTTTGGTTGTTTGGTATTTTTACTGCTTGCTAAGTTGTTTGTTCGTTTGTCCGTTTGTTTGTTTGGCTGTTTGGTATATTTACTGGGTGGCTGTTTAGTTGTTTGTTCGGTTTTGTTGCCTGGTGTAGTTAATGGGTTGTTGGTTAGTTGTTTGTTCGGTTTGGTTGTTTGGTATTTTTACTGCTTGCTAAGTTGTTTGTTCGTTTGTCCGTTTGTTTGTTTGGCTGTTTGGTATATTTACTGGGTGGCTGTTTAGTTGTTTGTTCGGTTTTGTTGTCTGGTGTAGTTACATGGTGGTTGGTTCGTTGTTTGTTTGTGTGTTTGTTGGTTTCCCGAAAGATTGTTTGTTTGTTTTGTATATTTCCTTGGTGGTTGGTTAATCGTTCTGTTTGTTGATTGTTGCTTTGATTTGTTTGCCTATTTGTTTGGTTGCTGATGGATTGGTTGTTTGGTTGCATTGCTTGTCTGTTTTTGTTGGTTCGTTTTGACTGGTCGGTTAGTTTGTTGTTTATCTCTTTAGCGACATATTTCATATTTATGATCTTTTAAAAGTAAATATTTCGTATATATTTGTGTTTACAACTAGCAGTAGAAGCTTGCAAAAAATGACAACTTGCTAACATTTCTCCTTTTGTCACAAAATGATTTTTCCCATTGTATAACAAAAGCCGCTTATAGTTAACACACGCCGAATTAATGGTCTCCGGTTTGTTGATGTGTTGAATCATTTGAAAGGTTATTCTTGTTGATGTGTCCACTACTTTGAGTGTATGTTGATGTTTATTTTTGCGGATGTATGTGTTTGCAAGTGTGTGAATTTTCTTAGCGCGGAAATAATTGTTTACTGATGTTTATTTTTGTAAATGTGTGGGTTTGTTTGCGTAATTGTTAACCTGGCCATATGTAATTGTGAATGTGAAATTAACCTGGAAGTGAATGTATGTTGATTTTTATTATTTTAATTGAATGTGAATATTCAGTTACCTCACAAGCTGGATGCTCTCTGCTATTAGGTGCACCGGCTTCAAATAGTTTCCTTTCCTTTCGAGTTAAATTCGAGGTCCGGGTTTTGAAGTATTGTTCAGCCAGAGTTAGCACACGTCCCCACGCTTTACAGTGGACATTGAGAGGAGAAGTTGTGTATAATGTTTTTGTGGTACCCAACAGTTGTCCACAGTTGATTTCAATTACTTTCAATTGGACGTCTTTATGACAATTACTTGATACAGATTCGTTTTGTTTCCCAAATGCTTACACAAACATGTATACTAAATACATACGCTTCATAAATACAACAATTCTAAGGAAATTGTGGATTCGAATCGTGGAATTTTGATAAGGATTTCTGAGAACAGAGTTGTTTTTTTCTCTCAAAATTTAGATGTAATTCAATGGGTATATGCATGTTACTTTGCCATGCAGATATTTCTTTAGAGTTATTTTCATTTGGACCCAGCATGTATTGCCTATGCTTATATATGGCCTTTTTATGAACCATTATCTGTGCATAATGATGTCAATGTTTGATATTCACTTGGTTATGATGCCACTTTATAGTCAAAACAATTAAATATTGACAAAGTCATTTCAATCGTTGGTATATGATCCCAGATTGCTTCATATAATATTCTTTGATTTAGTTTGATTGCCTATTGTTATTTATTTGAAATATAAATGGCCAGACCTCACCTTATCTATGTCTTGTGTTATATAATGTTATGAACTAAATATGCAAAAACCGAGCTTCGTAGAGTCTGACTTGCAGAGTTGATATTTAGTTAATCGTTCATTTTAGGGATAAAGCTACTTATTTCTTTAAAGAAACACTGCGGAAAATGTATCGTTTATCTTGTTCATCATTGGTTTAGTTCCTTTGAAAAAAAATCGTTTGTTCTTCATGTAACTGATTCTGGTTAATTGAGTTCTGTGTATCCATGGAAATAAGTAAGGTGTGGTTATTCAACGTTGTATAAGCGCTGTATTTATGATTGGTAGAAGTAACCTCAACCCGACGTTGTAATAAAACGATATTTAGTCATTTACTTAATGACACCGTATGGCAGGTTCAAACATTGTAGAGAACCTGTACAAGTGCAGGGTTGTTAAGGGTAACCGATCAGTAAGTACTGTTAGAAAAATGTTAATAACTAATGTATGCATATATCGACAACAACGAACGGTGGTGCTTTACTTTTCTTTTCGGTGTTGTATTAGAGTCTTGGACAAAACACTTTATTCCGCTAGTTTGAATGGCAAGAATACTCAAACATTTGATTTAAACATTTCTAATGGCCGTCAAACGAAACATGGCTGCTAAACAAAGCCTTGCTGTTCAACAAGGTATGGCCGTCCAATGAGGCATGGTCGTTCAACGAGGCATGACTGTATAACAAAGCCTTGCTGTTCACTGAGGTATGACTGTCAAACATGGCATGGTCGTTCAATGAGGCATAGTCGTTCAACGAGGTATGGCCTTTCAATGAGGTATGGTCGTTCAACGTGCTATGGTTGTTCAACATGCTATGGTCGTTCACCGAGACATGACTGTATAACAAGGCCTAGCTGTTCAACAAGGCATGACCGTCCACTAAGGCATGACTGTCCATCGATGTATGGTCGTTCAACTAGGCACGGTTGTCAAACGAGGCATGTCCTTCATACGAGGCAGGTCCGTCTTAGAGGCATGGCCGGAGAAAAGTATTGACTTGACGAGCTAGATAAATGTAGAACATACTGAGTCATCATTTAGTTTAAAAATATCTTATTGTGAAATATATTCTACAAATAGGTTGGGACGGAAGCTTCAAGCTTGTTGAGTACGTCTTTTCTTAGCCTTTGACAGAGCTACAGTGTATCGGGGGAACAAATAAAAGACTTAACACAGACAAACCAATTAACGCTTTACTCCAGCTGTTTTTGGAACATAATACTCGAGTGTAAAACATGCATTTATTGTCAAAATAAATCATTTTAACGTTTAAATAAAATATGTGAACATCAATCGAAAATTGTTTACAAAGTGACAAACAGTGCGAAGAATTGAAATGGCCGTAACATACACACACGAGCTTGCCCATATATTTTGGACTTTGTTATGGATTTCCTTTTCCTGACTCTATCAGTATTCCGCACACTGTTTACAGCAGACAATGGGTAAGAGGGGTTGTATCTATGAAAAGCACATGTTCTATTTACTTACAGTGAAAAGAATATAATGCACGAGTCATAGATATCAATCAAACTTGACATGAGAAAGTATCACAAATACATCAAATTCAAATGATGTCGGTTGATAATGTTGTGAGGATTTTGCATGAAAGGTAGATGATTTGAAGAAATAACTTTTATATAATAACATTGAATTGCTCCATATTGAAAGCATCAGAGGGCGACAAGCATACTTTAAAAAGAAACATTTCAAGTTTCGAATACGCCGGAAGTATACATTTTTATATAGGAACTTTCCAAATAGAGTTTTCCCTTCTATTAAGCACAAAGTATACCTAATCTAAAAACGCGGTCATAACATAACATTTCCTGTGTGAAAGAGTTTTTGGAATGTCTTGACTTAACTAAATTAAGACATCTAATTGGCAACAGTTACAGATGAGGTAAGAAATATTTTTGTGTTGGACGACACAAGCGAAGTTCACAGACTACCTTAGTCTTAGTTGTAGATCATCAACAAATTGTAGGACAAGAAACAAGGAAACAGAGCACTACACAATAAATTAATAAACCAATAAAGTTAACTTAGCTTAACAGTCTGTATATTCACCATGGTCGACCAACTTGACAGTGTTAATCCAGTCTTTATCAAACTGATTAGGCCGACACTTTAAAGTGTAGATCTGTTTAAGTGTTGGTCATGTTAGGTTGAGACCAGTAGCGGTCAATTGTGAACTGTTAAGCCAATTCCAACTGGTCGCCAGCTGTTACTTCATCTGGTCCTTTTTCTAGGATACACACGTTTAAGACACAGACCATGGTGTCTAAATAGCCAATTAATCCGTTACCAAACAATAACGACATTCAACCACTTTGTTGCAGACGAGTCTGGAAAAAATGGCGGGAACAGGAGAAATTGCTCGTAACGAGCAATTTCTCCTTTCCGACAATGTTTTCTGCCCTGTAGGAAGATTATTTTTCAATTTCAGCATTTTTTGAAATGTCGTCTACAAACTTTTTCAATTTGGGGCAGTCGAAATTTTGGCGTTTGGTAAAGGGTTAATTGACTTGTACAGCGATTTTTTAATTCGGTTAACGCTTGTTGTCAGAGAAGAGATGTCCCTACGAACACATTTTATCTATAGGATGAATGGGTTCAATCATTTGGCACATAACAATAAGGAATTATCTAGCGTTGATATATAGGTACTTTGTTGATCATAAATCGACACAATGAGATTACAAAAATACCTCAACAAATACTAATAGTATTATCGGGTGTCATATTCTATATATATATATATATCTGTATATCTCCGGTGTTGTCACTGTTTGTATCATTACCTTCACATCTTGACCATTGTACTCCTAGAGTCGAGTACGGTATCGTCAAAGATCAGCCTGTCTTGTTATAGATAGCTGATCTGGAACGCTGCCGTATTTTTTACCGAGCACAAAATCTTCACCGAGTGACCGGATGTTCTGACTCGCAGACTCGGATCAGAGTGTGCGACTTATCAGGACAAGTAACTTACGCAGGCAGATAACAAAATAATGTTCTTTACCTTTTACCCTTTACCAAACGTTAAATGTTCGACTGTACCAAATTGGAAGAGTTTGTAGACGATAATTCCAAATGTGATGAAATTGAAAAACAATCTTCTGATAGGGCAGAAAGCATTGTTGGGAAAGGAGAAATTGGTCGTTAAGAGCAATTTCTCCTTTTCCCACACTGTTTTTCAGAGTCGTCCGCAACAAAATGGTCAAATGTCGTTATTGTTTGGTAATGGGTGAAGGTAGTTAGCGCGCAAAAACTTTCGCAACATTTCGACTATTCAACCGCTCACGAATCGGACACCTCTGCGTCAGAAATATATTCGAACACGTCTGCTTTTTTCGCTAGCGAATAAACGTTCGAAATATTGCAGAACCATCACGCATACTTCAACATTTATTTATATAATGATGAGCATGGCTCTGTATTCTGAAAAGATATCCTTAAAGACCAAGCCTAGGTCTTTGTTCAACTGCATTTCCTTTGAAACAGGTATATCAAGACAAGATAATTCCATATAATAAATATAAAAATGTGTACAATAAATTAACAAAGATAAATATTAAACATGATAACAAACTCAACAATCTAATCCCATTACCAACTACTGAGCTTTGTGTTGGGTATGTTCAACATATCGGTAATTATTAAGTAATTATTAAGTTTTCAGATAGCATTGTTATCGTAAAGTCAAATGAAAATGTCGTGGAAAAAGAGGCAATAGCTCGTAACAAGAGCTTTTCTTCCTTTCTCAAATATTTTCTCATCTTTCTATTTGTGTACTGAACCTTAAATTAAGTTTCAGTTAAAGGGCTTATCTGTTTTGGAAATATCTTAGATATCAACAAAAAACAAAAACAACAACGATATAACAAATAAAACAAACTAAGCACTGTTATGTGATATGAGACCTGTCTCTAAAAATACACCTAGTTAATAAAGACTTTTCTTACAATGCTGGAAAGCTCTTTAATAATTAAATCTGATTGTGGATCTGACTTAAGAGACACGACGTTTATTTTCGATAATAACTCTAGACGTGGTTCTTTAACAACAACATAAACTAAGAAACTTGAAGAGACACGACGTTTATTTTCGATAATAACTCTAGACGTGGTTCTTTAACAACAACATAAACTAAGAAACTTGAAGAGACACGACGTTTATTTTCGATAATAACTCTAGACGTGGTTCTTTAACAACAACATAAACTAAGAAACTTGAAGGTTTTTCTCAGTATCGCACAAAAAAGTCATTCGACGACATGTACCACAAACTGTCAGTCATAGCGATTTCTGTAACGAGCAATTTCTCATTTTCCCACAATGTTTTCCAGCAATTTGTTAGCAATAGTGCTAACAGGAATAGACAATGTTGTGGCATGTATGGTGTAACCAGCGACACAATCATGTCGGTATCAGGGAAATTAAATCTTAAATTTATTTAGTTTACATCGATTGTGAAACATGTTCTTACAGCTTAGATTAATCACTCTCGATTCTGCTTCCTGGATACATAACCAGTACGCGCACCGAATGTGGATTGATGAGAGGTTGCAAGTTTAGTATCTGGGAACGTGCGGGTTCGAGCTTAACCTGACCCAATGGACATCCAGCTTATCAGTCGACCCTTTACTTCAACTTCAACGTTTCATCGAAAGAAGGATTACGAAATATGAAACGTTTATTTTATACATCAAGACACTCTCTGTAGGATGGTGTAGTATTGATGTTACAGAGGAATTGTCGGTGCCTTTGAATCGATATGTTTTATACAAACAAAGCAGTAACTTCTTAACCCTTTACGCCATTATATCCTTCATTAACGTATGCAGGTACAGTTTTACTAGACATATTACGCTTAAACCTTGCGTAAGTTCAAAACGACATTCCCGTTTATCTTAGTGTTGAGACAAGCAATATTGCAATGTGACACATCATTGGACGCAATTGGTTGAATTACAACATTGTTCTTTAATTTAAGACACTATCATTGTATATTAGTATTGACTTGCGCTAAAAGTTTTCTTTATGGTTTCGTAAAACGATATCCTGGTGCAAAAGAATGTAAACGGAAGAATATGACGAAAGAAGAATAGCATTCCATTTGAGCAATTTATCAGTTCTTCGACATGTCACTGCAGATGTCCAGGGTACGGTTTTACTAAACAAACTAAGAAAAATATTTACGTAAGTCAAAATTAATGAACAGAAATAGTAACCAAAATGAAAGTATAATGTTATATTGTGACAAGTCATCCGAAGCGTCTCAAACGATGTGCCATTTGCAATATTGCTTAGTCTGATATTGAAATAAAAGGGAATGTTGTTTTGAACTGACGCACATTTTTATCATAACATGTTTAGTAAAAGGAAACCAAGATCAGTATGAGAACCAGAGAATTAAACGCGCATGGTCTGAGATACTATAAGGCTTACACTATACTGTGGGAAAGTCATTGAATTCGTTACATGAATCAAAAAGTCGTCTTCCAAAGTCAATCTTTGCTTTTTAATCAATGTGACATGGATACGTAATGAGACATGGAGAGCTCATGCCAAACGTTATGGTCTATGTGTGTTCAGTTAGTTCGGACGGTTCGAAAGAGACAATGACATTTAACGTAAACCAGTGCACTTTTCCAGGGACCTTTTCTTACATATTCGAAATCTTACTTCTTCACTGCTTCTTGTCTAATTGGGTAAGTTACACATATGGTGTACCCTATTTATCTTTCCAATGCCATAAGTTATATTGTTTTACTTATGAACAAGTATATTTTACTTATGAAGAATAAACGGACATTTCTAATTTTTGACAATTGCATTAAACGTCTTAATGAACAATTAGAAATGGAAAAAGCAATAATGTTGACTATAGTTTGCCATATTCAGCTTACCTAAATTGTCAAGGGGAAGTTTGATAGAGTCGAATGTTAAGAATCAAGCTTCAATTATAACATATTAATCACCACGAACGGGTAGGACCTAGATATTGGCAAATGCTAATTATGTATATTTAAAGTCTAAGTTTGATTGATGTAGATCTACAAATGTCCTCTAAATGACCAGATTGGGGATTGTTATGTACCGACTAACTTCAAAAAAACATATCAAACGTGGTATTTCTGAAGGTTAAAGTTGTTCTTTAGCGACGCAAAAAACATGCGACTTAATTAACACTCAATTAACACTCCCAATTATCAAGACGTCTCGTGAGCTTCCAACATCGCTCCTTGGTATTGACCTTCACATGTTTGTCTCAACTCCGACAAAAAAAGGATGTTCGTTGCTATGGTAACCAAGTTGTTTTTTACGTTTACACAAGAACTTGAACTTGATCTTGAACACATTCGTACGAGGATTGCCGCCAACAAAGAATATACTTTATACAAAACACGTGCCCTACCTCAAGGTGAAGGTCAACAGTTGTATTCGCGTTTAAGGCATCGATGGGAGAGTTAGCGACTTACATTGTCGATCTAACCCTTTTTTCTTTTGCCAACATCTTCTTAGATAAGATTCTAAAAACAAGTCTATTTCTAAGATGATATCTAAGGCAAATTGCAAGTTTCCTGTGCGAAAAGAAATCAAGCTAGCAATCTTAATCCTTTACCAAACGCTAAATTTTAGACTGTCCCAAACTGTGATAAAATTGTGAAATATTCTTCTGATGGGGAAGAAAACATTGTGGGAAACGAAGAAATTGCTCGTTAAGGGCAATTTCTCCTTTTCCCAAGGTGTTTTCCGAGTGGTCTGAAACAAAGTGGTAAAATGTGGTTATTGTTCGGTAATGGGTTAAAGCAACAATTCCTTTAGTGAGATGCAATTTAAGATAAATTGCAAGTTTTCTACATTTAAACTGTGACATAGCAGTATCTCGTTATAAGTTAGGAATTAATATTTTGGCAATATGCTCTCGGATAACGCGACCATCGACTTCATAATCGTGTAAAGTCGGCCGCCCCAGGAAAAAACAATATTAGTGTACCATACCAATTCTTATGAATTGTACGAAAGTAAGCATTTTGGTTAAATTAGTCGGGTAAGTTTTGACAAATTTCAAGTTTCGTCAATTCTGTTAAGACAACATTCATTGTTTGTATCTATCATTTTCTGAACTGGATTTTAAATTCGGAATGGACGCGCAGTGAAGGAATGGTTCGCATTGGATGACCATTTTCTCATGGATGATTCATCTCTTTGTAGCGTCCAATACATTCAGACACCTTTTTTTTTTAGAAATAGTCAGTTGTTTGTTTGTACATGGCATTGTGTAGAACTGGATGGGTATCAAGGATTTGTGAATAGATTATCTTATTACCGCGAATCAACAGATCCATGTAAACTAATAAGAGTACATTGTTATAGTGCCAAATGGCGTTATATATATATGGAAGGATTTCATTAAGGAAAAGTCTGAAATTATAAGATCGACTGACTACTCCTAACTCTGGATAACACACGATGCGCCTATTAAGATTGTACCGTAGTGTCTGGATAACACACGATGCGCCTATTAAGATTGTATCGTAGTGTCTGGATAACACACGATGATGCGCCTATTAAGATTGTATCGTAGTGTCTGGATAACACACGATGCGCCTATTAAGATTGTACCGTAGTGTCTGGATAACACACGATGCGCCTATTAAGATTGTACCGTAGTGTCTGGATAACACACGATGCGCCTATTAAGATTGTACCGTAGTGTCTGGATAACACACGATGCGCCTATCTTTCAATAGGAATAAACTAGCATTCTGACTAAGTTCCTCCTGAATATCATGTATACATGTATTCCTATGGATTGAGTCACTTAAAAATTGCCATTACTAAATTCATATCAGAATAACTATTTGCTTAGCAACCAAGACCCCTGGGTTTTCCATTTAAGTAATGAACTCTGGTGCTGATAATTGCTTCTGCCATTTGCTTTTTGTTTTTTAAAAGATATACGTCAATGACAATTAGAACGTTTACTATGTGCTAAACTGGAAACTTACATAAAGCTATAGATTGTGTGGATGGTTGTAGGTTGCACCCAAAGCAGTGATTCACCATCATTTTTGACGTTCACTCGCTCGTGTTGTTTACAGTGTAACCCGAAATGTATATGTAGACACCTGTGAAACTCGCGAGGAAAGTAAACGTCTAAAATGAATTGACTCGGGTTATAGCATGGACCAAGGTAAATTTAATACGTTGTGCGTGGGACAGATTTCAGCCCTAACAAGTTACCCTAGCTGTACTCGGCAAATCTTCGTCATTTTAAGCATCAATAGACGAAACCATTACATTCTAAACAAACGACAAAAAATAAACTAAATAGATATGGGTTGTTCAGCCAACTGAGGTTCTAGATACGTATTCAGAGATTCATAATAAATCAGTCAATATAAGAAATATGCTGAATTTCTCATTATTTTTTTTTTTTAAGTCAGCGAAACGAAAGGTGTTATCATTAGTTGGGGATTCTATGTCTTTCTCAACAATATTTCTGTAATATCTAGGTGGCCAGCGCACATATCCTTGTATGTTTTTCCTTAACAACAATGCATATCATATTTTCCAATCAATCGACTGCTTTCCCTAACAACCTAATCAATCAATTGTGAGTGGTTAACAAATTGTGTTACATTGACTTCCTTTAACCCATTACCAAATGACAACGACATTTGACCTGTTTGTTGCAGGCGACTCTCGAAAACATGGTGGGAAAAGGAGAAATTGCTCTTAACGATCAGTGAATTTAAAAAAAGTGATATCTTGCTTATATTGTTAAGAAAAATAGTGCTTGTATTCACTGATATTCGTGATACTGTTCGAAAAACTGATTAAGGTAGAATATCCATTTTTAAACCCATTATATCGTCGGTTTGATTCGGTATTTCTCGATATACATCGGTCGATGTCGGAACTATTCGCGGAAACATTCGCATTAAAACGAATAGTTCCGATCCCGATCGATGCATCCCGAGATCGACCGGAATAATCCGACGTGAGGATGAGTTTTAAAATAATGGCGGATTATGGGTATTCTACCTTAAACATGATGTTTACTTCCCTCTTCGCCTGACCTGACAGCAATGGTGGTTTATACAATTAGTCTAAAACATTTTCAGCTACTGTCACTTATTAGAAGCTGAATTATGTCTTAAACCATTTTATTTTTTTCAAATTATAAAAAGTGAGTAAAAAAGACGATGCAGTTGTGACAATTCGAAAAGTGTGTATCTAAAGGGAACACCCTCGGTCGAATAGAATTGAATCAACGTGTGTAAATAATACTCAGACACCATCCAACATTAGTACAACTTTTTGGAAAGGCCTTAACAAATGGCATTCTGTGATTTTATAATACATGTAGGCCTACAAACCTCGTACTAGAGTATCAAGTGGCTCCTAAGCCGAACAAGTTACCCGACCATAAACTTACTTAGACCTCGGAGTTTAAACACTTTGAGCATATTTAGTACAAACTAATATTCCTTATATGAGACTGATAACTTTTGTCATTATTACAGCGTGCGCTGATTGGTCCATATTCTGCTCTATCGGTTAACAACCAATCAGAATACATACTGATTGAGTTTGAAGCCGACTTTTACGACTTTTAAGACGTGTATTCCGAGTCAAAAACAAAAGTGGTCTTCTTCCTGGAATGGCTTGACAAAAGGAATCCTCCCCAACCAGTTAGCCTTGACGACTCTTCGCGGCAAAAATGAAAACTGCTGCTTTCCTGTACTTAACAATATGTGAAAAGACCCTGTGTTGTTAATGGTAGGCGCACACGGCAATTCAGATCCCTGCGACTTTCATACGGCGCGTTAACAGACTTAGGTCGACGAAGGTACACATATACACACTGCTAGGACGTAACCATCTTCAGGCGTAACGCTTATGCTGTCCTCAGCTAACCATAACTGCCAGCATGCACCGATGAGATATGCTATTCTCGATATCCAAAGATATCATATACGCCTATATGTCGCCTATTTAAGGTCAAACACACATACACCTATACACATATTCCTATCACAGAATACTCTCATGAACCACATCTTTCATGGCCTTATTCACCTCGAGGACCCACTTTTTAATCCAATCCGATTTCTCCGCGTCCATCAACTCATTCTCGTCGATATACTTCCTGACGTCATTGTACGCGTAACTGTCGTTTACGTTACGCCACGTTCGCCACGTACGTGCAGACGACGTTCGCGGTTTAGAAGTCACGTTAGATAACAACGGCGTCGTCTTCTCCTCCTGATCCATCTTCTCGTTCGAAATCTCGGACGACTTCTCGTTCTCGGCGCGTAACGAGACTTCGTTTTTCGACGTCGGGGTTTCTCGCACGGGGATGACCGGGCGCACATTTTTCGACACGTGTTCCGCCTCGAACTGGTGATCCACTTCCTGTTTCAGTTTCTTGATTTTGTCGCGATACTGTTCCTCGTGCCATTTTCGGAACTGCTCGATCTTTTTCCTTATGGAGAAGGCCTCGTCCCCTTTCCCGCGCGCCTCGTCACGTGGACGTCTCTCGGTACGACGCGACAGTCCCATCTGATTGCTCTGAATGGCTAAATCCTTCAGGTCGTTATGTCGGTTATGATCGTGCTCGTTAAAACTACTATTTTTATGTCGTCCATGACGACCGCGGGGTCGTTTATCGTTGCTAGGCGACGTACTCGTCGGTATTTTTTGTAAACTGGAAAACGTGGTTTCGTGCCGCAATTCTGGCTCTCGTCGAATCTCGATCACGTTTCCCGAGAGTTTAGAGTTCTCGCGCAGAATGTTGGCGTCGTTATTGTGGTCTATGGTGGACATGTGGGTGTGAAGTACGTAAGGCGTCGCCACGTCCGTTATACGGTTCACCATGTGGGACGAGATGTACGGCGTCTTGATATCCTTTCGTTTCATTGGCTGATTCGGGTAGAAACTCTCCTTGCGCTCCGGTGCAAGCGACTGCTGCGGGACGAAGCCCTGCGGCGTTCCTGATTGGCTAATCGGTGGCAGGTGGGGCGTTTCGTTTCCAGTGCGCATGTCCCGGATGTCCTGTTCTCGTTTGATGATTCTGCGCAGTCCTTCCCGTTTTCGGATCGCCATTTTGGAATTCGATTTGTTCCCTGCTGAGACTTTAAGCGCGTTCGGTCGGTATTCAATATCCTTGTGGTGGGTGGGGGATACAATGCCGTCTTCGTTGTTAACAGCGGTTGTATATTTTAACATGGTGGGCGATACTAACTAAACTTCACCTTCCCAAGGTTAGCCAAATCAAATCAACCGTTTCTAAACTCACGCGTTCTTATTTTCCACACTGTAAAATATATTCCACAAACACACAAACACACAATAATGCGACTGTATCTGTGAGGATCTGATGTTTGTGTGATCCCCTTGCGTGTAATCCTCCGCGGAGATGAAGTAATTGCCTCTAAGTCTCCTGTAATTTGGTCGACATTCGAAACTCTAGACCTGTCATTGTCTTGGAACTGAAAGGAAGAAAGAAGACAATTAAATGGTTTGTATAAGAAAACCTTTCTATCTTGTTTCCATCCAAACACAACCAACATACTGATTGGGTTTATGTCTTTAAAGGGATCTGGTTGTGCGTGTATGGTTTGAAGTTGAATCTCTCGAAAATTGACTTAACCCATTTTCCCATGTTGGTCAAGAGCAGACGACAAGATTACCATGGAAAACGACAACCGTTTATATAATCCGTTATTTGGAAACGAAGAAACAAATAGAAAATTGGCTCATCAAGAGAAAATCATCTTTTTGTCTAATGTTTTTCAAGATTGTCATAAACTAAATCGTTGTATGGATCTGCGGTGGTGTAATAGTAAGCGACGGGGAAAAGAGACCGGCGAACCCGGGTTCGATCCTCGAAGGCGATCATCTATTTCACCGTAGAGTGTCTTTGGGCAAGACACATTTTCCAGCCTAGTACTGGTAGTCAAAGAAACATGTACGATAATGCTCAATTCTGAGCGCTGTACAATAAGTAGAAAATAGAAAAAAGGAAAGTGGATACTCTGTTTACAACATCTGTGAAAGACACAAGAAAAGAATTGACAAATCAATCTATTCTTCAAACGGGTGTTTGTGAAACTGTATAGTTTAAGTCATTAAAGACTTCTTAACCTTGATTTTGATCTATTAAAATGGTGGATTCCAGTTTTATAGGTAGAAATGCTGCGTATGAAATGTTAGCTCGTTTGTTGGTCTTTTCTTATAGTCTGTTATATGTTTTCAATTAATAAGTCATCGTAGAACATATTTATTGAGTACGCGGGTTTAAACGACGAACCTTAGTTTACATAGTGTTGTAGTAAGACCCCAAATCCGTGATAATATTTTCTTTCCCGGGTTTACATTGATAATACTGTATTTAAACAGGGAAATGAATGTTTGAAAGCGAGCTCACTTCAACAAAAGGACCACTGTATTCCAAACTATGTGCTACAGCGTGAGAAAAACGATTCCAAACGTTATGTTTTCTTTGTCTCCTTCATGTTATGTACATTTTACAATAAGCATGTCTTTGATTAAACCCATTTCCAAACAATAGCGACATTTTGTTGCAGACGACTCTGGAAAACATTGTGGGAAAAGGAGAAATTGCTCATGACGGTAAAAAATGACGGATTTTGCGAAATCTATCTTAACAAAGCATGTGTTGTACTTTTAGGTACACGTTACATATACACACATATGTTCTTTTATCTTTTGATGTTTACTGTTCCGTATGAGACCAAAAACAAGTAAACATTGTTAAACTGAAGTAAAGAGTTACATGTCCATGAAATACTCTTCATAACGACCGTGAAGTTCTTTACCTCTTGTAATTTAATCACGCTGAGGTTTTTTGAAGAAAGAAATTATCGATAGATTAAGAATTATTATTATGCATTTAACAAGACATGTTTACTCTATTGTTTTTACATGAATGAATTATTAAAATATAATGAGCGAATGAATATGATATTGAACATCAGAGTTCCGATTGTCAACAGGTTGGCTTTCTCTTATGAAAAAAAACCGATACCGTTATCGGGGTTCGAACCCATGTTGAAAATGCTGTTTCTCGTTCATTTAACCTTAACGTCCTTTCAACAGTATTTAAGTCATATGACGACAGTCTGCGAATATACATGTTCCAGGGTATCGTTTAACTAAACAACTTACGGAAAATATGTGCGTATGTCAAAACGGATGAACACGAGTAGCATCATAAATGAAACTATGAATATTGCAATGTGACACATCATTGGAAGCGTCTCAGAGAGACGATTTCAATGATGAGTTACTTTGAAATACTGCTTATCTCAATATTGAAACAAGGGGGTAGGTTGTTTTGAACTTACGCAAATTGTTAGCATTAAATGCTCGGTAAAACGCTTCGAAGGTATTTCCAATACAGGATTGGGCAGAATGAAACATATTCAATCAGTGGTGGGAGACGAAATAATCATGTAGAATTGGCTTCAGTTAACCCAGAAAAAAAATCTTGTCGGATGGGTCTCAAACAAGGGACTCCAGTATTCTATATCGGAAAGGCTACCGATCTTATGAGGCTCGGAAAGTGCCACGTAGTAAAGGAATGATAGACACACTGTAAAACACGCTGTCGGCCCATAACGATGTTGGCTCTTTTTCGCATAACGTGAGCTCAAATTGGAAATTTGATATGTAAGCTTCAGATCCGCCACGTCAACTCTTTTGTTTTAATCAACGTATGTAATTTAATTTCTTTTCAAAACAACTTTTAAACAATATTTCGCGGGCAGAGTTTTTATCCTTCCCTTGTTCAATGTGAATTGTCGTTTTGAACATAAAACCAACGTGGAGAATAATATGAGCTTAGAAAACCATCACGATTATTCACGACTGTTCAAAATCAATATAAAGCATTTCGGCGAAATATTATGTTCAAACGACATACACGCTTGTTAACACCACTTTATATTTCTGATGACGCAAATAAGGGTACTTTGTTTGTATGAGGGAAATGTTTTGAAGTAAATCTTGAATAGGTTCGATTGAGTTCATAGTACATACAGCGAGCCGATTACCAACGCGTTTGCTCGTATAGGCTTGGTACCGTTTGTCCGAACTCTATTGGAGCAATAAGTTGTCCACATACAAACATCATCAAGTTGTTTCTGTGTGAAACTGAACATACGCATCGAAATGAACTCCTAATGTCCTTGAACCATCATGATGAAATGGTATTGATTAAAACAAACAGTGTTTGCCTTAAGAGGAGACGAGAAAAACTAATATTGCTAGAATCGAAACTTGTACTTGAATATCAATCGGACATCTTTACATTTAAAGGTTAAAAAAGTCGATCCAAACTCGATTATTGTTATAAAAGTGTTTACTTTTCGAAAAATAGATATAACAAAAAAGAAAGTCGCAATCTTTATTTATCTTTTACATTTTCTACGAATTCGACAAAACTCTTAAAACTCTAATACATTTTTAGTTCAGCGATAAAATGTGTCCTCTTTCGTTATTTCGCGACATTTGTTCCCCAATATCGGAATCGCGTTGTATTTCTCACGGCCCTGTGATATTTACGTAACCATACAAACATGCGGGGGACCGGAATGGCTACACAACGCAGACTGTTTGATTGGCAATTTGTTAAGTCCGCTGTGGACGGAAATGATTGTTAATGATTAAATAACGTCTGGTGTATCCGCCCCCTCGACATGGACAATCGATAGAAAACAGTTTTACGAAAAATGAATCCATGTTAAACAAGGAGCACTTAACCCTTTACCAAACACCAAATTTTCGACTGTCCCATATTGAAACAGTTTGCAGACGACATCTCAAAATTTGATGAAATTGGAAAGTAATCTTCTGAAGGTACGGAAAATATTGTGGGAAAAGGAGAAAATGCTCGTTTTGAGCAATTTCTCCTTTTCCCATAATGTTTTCCAGAGTCGTCTGCAACTAACTGGTCAAATGTCGTTGTTTGGTAATGGGTTTGTTTAAACTTATATATTTTACATCGAGTGTGACGGAAGCTTGAAGCTTATTTAATTCACTCTCGATGAGTGCTTCCTGGATACTGCACCAGTACTCGGGCCGAGTTGTGGGTTATCCCCGGCAATTCTCACCTCGCCTGACGGGGATTCGAACCCGGATCCTCGGTACAAGAGGCCGACGCTCTACCACTACACCACTGTCGCCCACAATGTGGTAATGGGTTAAACAAGGAATCGAATACGAATAATCTATAAAGCCGCCATACAAGTGACATATTAACGTTTATCATGCAGCACCACTATATTTACAGTATAAGAATTAATAAAAACCAATATTATCTCTAAAATTGTCTTCAAATATAGCTTTACAATGTCCATAACTTATCAATCAAAAAGCCAGCAAGTAACTCTTGGTTAAGTTTATTTGATGTCGATGGATCAATGTCATGCTTAAATGATGAACGCACAACAAAGAAAAAGTTGCATGTATTCAGTATTTAAAACATAAACCAAAGCATAATCAGTACAACTCATTTACATAAGGTGTGGAGGAAAGAAATCAGGAGCGCTTTCTCTTGTTGCCGAATTATCTCCTCCCAATGCTATATATGTCGGTCAATATTTTCAAATGTACAAGTTTGATATTTCCTGAACATTAATTAAATAGGCCATTGTGAAAGTATTCATCAATATTGACATTCCTTTATCCGACCTAGGTTCACTTCTCACACCCAACAATGGACGATCAGTTATAACCCATGTAAACTATTTATCATTTATACCCAAACTTGCTATATTTAAAATGCTTAACAGTCAGTCCAGACGTTAAAAACGTCTTCATGGAAACGAGTTTTTCCGAAGCTGTGGTCCCTCCCCCTTCTAAAGCTAGGTTCGAATCCTGTGAGTAACAGGATCTTCCTTGCGAACTTTCACAAATCCACATTCGGCACGAGTCCTGGTCTGTATCCAGGAAGCAGAATCGAGAGTGATTAATCTAAGTTGTACGAACTTGTGTCAAAATCGATGTAAAATGAATAAGTTTAAACTCAAGCCATGTTCGATGAGTACACACAGCAATGAGATCCGCGGAGTTTCGAACCACGGGCGTTTTCTGCACAATTCGTTTGTAAACCTTAAACGTTAATTGTTTTTTTATTTAATTGACAAAGCTCTGTGTAAGATGTAAGTGTTCTACTTGAGATAAAGTAAATATTGTTGTACTTGTATAGGTAAATGTATAAACGCTCCCGTTTTCCCATTATCTTCCTTCAATAAGCGACATGGTCCAATTTTGAAATATAACAAATGGGGCGTATTTCGGCAGGTAGTTAACCCTTTACCAAACGCCAGTTGTTCGACTGTCCAAAATTGAAAGAGTTTGCAGACGACATTTCAAAATGTGATGAAATTGGATAATAACCTTCTGATAGGACAGAAAACATTGTAGGAAAAGGAGAAATTGCTCGTTAAGAGCAATTCCTCCTTTTCCCACATTGCATTCCAGAGTCGCCTGCAACAAACTGGTCAGATATCGTTATTGTTTGGTAATGGGTTAATTGACAGGTATTGTTGTTAGATATAAACGATTATAAGAAAATGCTAACTTGCTCGTCAAAAGCGTTTTTGTCTGTTTCCAAGATGTTTTCTAGACCGTTACGATGATAATGAAGGCACGAAGTGTCACATGACATGTTTACAGGCAATCTATTCGATCATTTCTACTTTATGATGTTGTTGATTAAAACAAATCCAAAACGGAAATATATTTTGAAAGTGTATATCGAGGGTTCAATGCAAGACTATAGTTAGTGTTTCATGTTTATGAAGCACTTACTATAGTCTTGCATTGCACCCTTGATATCTATAAAAGGGTGACAAAAGAGTTAAACTGGTTTCTAAAATGGTAAATTCTTATTCAAAATCTTGATGATATTTAATATTTATTGGTAGAAGACGAAGTATACATCTAATTTGACAAAGAAAACAAGCTTCTGTTCTTCCTGAGATGGGTTATTGACTTTTCATTCAAAGCGTATCCCCTCATTACGTCTGGTGGTATGGATGAAGAAGAACATTTTATTGACGTAAGCATATTCAGCGTCTAGTCATATACATACATAAACATATAATTAAATATTAACAATAATACTTGACAATAATTTAATATTTTTGAAGAAAGAGTCATTGTTTATAATTATAATGGTTACAAACGTTTTTCAGTAGGTCATATTGAGTAAGTTATTCCTAATTTCAAAAGCATATTGAATAAATTTTGCAAAGTTAAAAAGTATGGAAGAAGACAGTACGAGTGTTGCTTTGATGCTTTTATCAATTAACAGAACACAGAATGCAGAAGATTGAAAGCATAAGATAAACATATACTGAAAAGTTTTCCGCATGGATGATGAAAATAGTTATTAAAAGTACGAGCAATTTATTCGCTTTCCATTCGGTTACAATAAACAAGAAACAGTCGTTCTAAGAAGGGATGGTATGACTTAACCGAAATTCGATCAGAAACAATTTTTGTCCCTTTCTCCGAACTCGTCTTGTCAAAGAAGTACCAATATCTAAAGATGACCATAGAAAAGAGTTTTGCCTTTCAACGTACAGGAAATTAAATGCAAAGTAACCCTGAACGAGTTTCCTTTAAAGAACTTCTTTATAATGTAGACTTATCTACAAGGGTTGCCACGGATAATGGTTCGCCCTGGAACATGAGGGTCGTGGGTTTGATTCGATTAGAAGCGGAAACATTTTGCGATTTTTTGTTGGTCAACATTCGACGCGAATACCGGTAATGTATCCGGGAAGCAGAACCAATCTTGGTTAATGTTAGTTGAGAAATGGTGTCAAAAATTCATGTAAAACGAATAAGTTTAAACTTAGCAGTGGTCGGTGCTTAGAGTTGCGCCGATCATTAACAATTTTAGATTGATTAGCTTTCAAGTAACATAACAGTAAATTAGCAACAACAGCCTCTGTAGTTAACTGTTTCAATAATGCAAGGCGAAATGACCATTGAATTATGCTGTCGAAAGAAACAGTTATATGAAAAAGAATAAAAATGATCGAAGCAAGAACGTTAATGAACGATAATAAAAACAATCAAAGAAACAAAACAAAAAGAAAATAAAGAACTGCCCGTTTAAAACTGGTATGTGTTGAGAATGGAAAGAAAATGTGTTTTTTCGCATATCAAAGTAAATTCTCTTTTCATCAAAACCCTTTCATGGCGCCGTTCATGGCATATATAAGTGGTTTTAGGCAGCTATCGAAGAAAAAGCAACACTATTAAGAAAAATCGTGTGAAAATGCATGCTGACGTTTCAGGAATGTGTGCGTTGGTTCACGGAATTTGTTTATATCTATAGAGTTAATATCGCTAAACCCTGGTATTGCTGGAACCGACTTCTTGTTTATGCAAACAGATTAGATCCATACCAGCCGCCAAGTAAATTGGCGGCTGGCCTGTGATCTACCTGTTCGCTACTCTGCGTATCTTTCCTCATCAAAATTAAGCCAATATTCAAGGTTTTGGAAAGCAGTCGACACAAAAATCTCTTTTTAGAAAATTACTGAGCATTCTAAGGGTTCAATCGTAAAATCAATTGTTCGCCAACACGAAGACACGGGTCGACTACCGAGTCGACAAGCGACCTAGTACAGCGGAAATGACGCGCAATGACAGCAATGTTTTGTTTTAAATGAACCCAAATGAGACGAAACGCCTGGCACGGAATATCTTTGTTAAAACTTGTGAAATATAATCGTGTAATTCGACACGTCAGTTTACGTACGTCGCTATCCGGGAAAACAAATATAAGCTTAAGAATGCTGGATAACTTTTCAAAAAATAGATTTTTGTATCGTCTGCTTTCCAAACCCTTAAATATCTGCTAAATCTTGCTGAGGAAAGATACTCAGAGTACCCAACAGGTTAGATACAGGCCAACCGCCAAGTAGATTTGCGGCTGGCCTGGATCTAACCTGTTTGCATAAGCATGAAGTCTGTTCGAGCACTATAAGGGTTAAGACGGTGAAAACAATCCTGAAAAAACTTTCAATATCTTTCTGACTCTACATTGAGTTTTGGGTCGGAATATGATCTAAATATAGAAGGGGAACAATAAAAACAAATTATCCAGACACCAAACGCCATTTTGTACTTTAAGATTCGTACTTTTAAGCTTCGTCACTTTCAATGACGGCAAAACGACGAATAATTCTCTTACTTTTAAGAAGCTGAAACAGATAAGCTTGAAATTGTTAACTTTATGTGCCATTTACAAACTCCGTATAGGCATAGTGATTCGAAGAAATATCAATATGTACCAAGCCTCCCATTTGTAAAAAGGGTTTTTAAACTTCGGAGTCAGCACATTTCGCAGTATTCTAGTGAAACGTATCTATTTTACATCGATTGTGACTAGAGCTTTCAAGAAGATTGTTTAATTCACGCTCGATAACTGCTTCCTGGATACTAAGCCAGTACTCGCGCCGACTCTTTGGCTAGTCAAGGTATTTCACCTCGTCTAACGGGTATCATTTCCAGGACCCTCGATACGAGAGGCAGACGCTTAACCTCAGCACCACTGTCGCCCTCAAGCATCTTATTCGTGTGATTAATTATAATTTACCAATAATCCAACGTTACAACTGCTAACGTATCCGGGAAGCAAAATTCGAATCGATCACTCAAAGAATATGTCTTAACAACCGATGTAAACAGACAGTTTAACCTATTCATGCTTATTGCTTCTAAAAGACTGCTCTAAATCGAAAGCAACAGCAGATGACAATAATAAGATATAAAATACAACAATTTTACTTTAAAGGTTGAACACATTTAAAAACATATATGAACATAACATTACACAAGTTATTCTTTATCATGATAGTATCTTCAGTCGTACACTACAGGTGGGTGAAAATATGTCAATTTGAAGTATAGATCCATATTTGGTCCGAATTGCTTCTTTTATAGCGATTGACACTCGGATTTACGATGTTGTGTTGTGTTCAAAGCAATACAACATAATATGCTTCTTTTGTATAACTTTTAGTATTTTTTGGTTATTACACCACTATGTCTGTACTAGGAGTAATGTCATCAGTGATTCTGATTTAAATAGCCTTAGAAAACCCAAAATATATTTGAATGATCTGACGAGCAAGTGAAGAAAACCCAACTTCCATACATTCATTTATAGCAAAAGCATACATACGGTCGGTTTGTATGTATACAAGATGTAATTTTACCCACTATGCTTATACTGTATATAGCACAAAACGTCAAACAGGTCATCGAAATTGCCTATATGCATATTGTGCTTGTTTTAATTAAACTGATCGCAGGTTTAGACAATTCTGTCTTAAGTCTTAAGTCAATACACGTTGCATGTTTACTTCTCAGGTATAAAGCCAAAGTGTTTGTGATCGATACCACGCGATTAATCAAAACGACAGGTAAAACAAAACGGTCAAATTACTAATCAGTTTGCACTCGCTACGAACACCTGGATTGATATATCAAAGCCAATAACACGAGCCCCTGTGTCGGGAAAGGTAGATAAAAGGTAAACCCACTCAGACCATTTACTGAAAACATATTTTGATTAACCCATTTCAAAAGAATAACGACATTTGACCAGGTAATTGCAGACGACTCTGGAAAACATTGTGGGAAAAGGAGAAATTGCTCTTACCGAGCAATTTCTCCTTTGCCCACAATGTTTTCTGCCCTATTAGAAGATCATTTTTCAATTCCATCACATTTTGAAATGTCGTCTGAAATGTCTTCCAATTTGGAATAGTCGAAAATCTGGCGTTTGGTAAAGGGTTAATGTGTTTTGATGGGGAAATACAGTGCTTAGAATGCAAGTTATAGACATCATGAGTGACACGTTCTTTATAATTGACTATTTCCAATATACTTCGGCAGCGATGATAAACATGCACAACTACGGAAGAATTAATCTGGTTCAATAACTAATTGATAATGTAGGTGTCTTTAAAGACACAATGCACTGTTATAGGTTAAGCCATGAGTCAAGACTGATTCCAGAACTGCGCATGTACAATGGTGGAAGTGCGTATTGGCACATTGAATGGACAATTTATTGGGACTTCGTCATAAATGAGGCTTACTTTTCTTTGTTACAAATTACACTTTACATAGAGATCAAAATATATAATAATACCTTCAAAGTAACCTACCATAAGTTAATGATATACTCCACAACAAGGTGTGACCCTAAATTGCATGAATGACGACCAATGCCGCATTGTGACAATATGTCAGTTAGACATTGTCTGTTATACTTGAAAAAGTTATCTTTATTTGCAAACAAATATCAACAACCCTTCAATTATTATTGTAATTGTGTGCTTAATACATTATTGCTTGATTAAAAATGAAAAAAAAAACTCGTTGTAAAGAAAAAATGGTAATGAAGAACAATTCAAGATAGAACGAGTTTTATGTGTGGCTATTCCGACATAATGCAAACATTTGTTAAATAATCATTTGGCTTGTATTCAAATTTATTTTCGACGCGACTTATTTTAATACCTTAAATTGGCTTAGGACTCTAAAATTCAGATATAATTGTGTCAAAATAGGCTGATTACAAAGACACTCGAAACTCATAAGGAATAACACAGCATTACTGCGTAGGCCTACAATACAGTCCAGTGCAGTCCAGTATGGTAATTTACAGAACAGTACGGTACGGTACAGAGACACATTTCACTGGTCAATGTCAGGTTGGGTCAAATCCTTCTCAATTATAGGACAAAAAAGAGAATGATGTCTCAAATGTTTGCCTTAAATATGAAATATTGTTCGTGTATGTCTTTCAAACAGGGGTTTAGATATAATGTATTATATCTAACATGTAAAAGCAAAGTGTTTTCACTCAATGCGTTCACTTTGGTTCGTTTGTCTTTTAAGTAAGGTTTAAAAAACCAAATCATCAATCAGTTATGGTTTACTGTTGTAAACTGTTTCCGTGTTCCTCAATTTGGACGAATCAAAAATGCCGTGTATATGAATGGGTTGACCTCTGGCCTATTTTGGTTGACGGGTATAAGTGTATCGCCATTATTATCCTAAATATGACAGGTCACCAACACGTTTAAACGGAATCTGAGTCCATGAATACATGGGTTAATAAAAGTGACTGATAACAGTTGGCTATTTAGGGAATCAACCCGATAAATATGCCCTTAAATAGCAGGTAATTTATACAATTTGACGTAGATTATAATTCCCAGATTACCACATTGAGGTCAAAGGCAGATTGGTGTATATTATTTTCGCCGGGTTTCCCGAGTTCAAATAAAAAGAGACAGTTTTGGATCCTAATATTTACGCTCAGGTTGGGAACAACACGATCACCTTATCCCTTTAATACGCCTACCCATTGCCGAATATAGGACTTCATGAGTTCTGCAATTAACAAGCAATAGCTTAATCCATAACCAAACAATAACGATATTGACCAGTTTGTTGCAGACGACTCTCGAAAACATTGTGGGGAATGGAGGAATTGCTCCTAACGAGCAATTTCTTCTTTTCCCACAATGTTTTATGTCCTATTAGAAGATTATTTTTCAAGTGCATCACATTTTGAAATGTCGTCTGCAAACTCTTTCAATTTGGGACAGTCGAAAGTTAAGCGTTTGGTAAAGGGTTAAGACGCCTGTGAACTATGAAAACCATTTCCTTCTTATGCTGCTTAGAAGCAGAAACATTGAGAGCCGTCAAGTTACCATACTTTAAAGAAACAGTTTGCCATATATACGTGCGCCTTTGATAATTACAAATACTTGAAAATATGAATGCTGAAATATAGACGAGAGATCAAGGATTAACATAAGTTCAGCAGACCACATCGAGTCAAGCATGAATAAAACTACAATGACCCAGGCATACCTTACTCTGATCTGACGTTTGCAAAGCTAAAATACAACTTATCTGCGCCGACGAAATTTTACAACTTATATCAGCTATAACAAGTCCCAAAGCGCATTTAGTGTCATTATAGGATAAACTGTTAAAACTAAAGGATTTTAAGTGTTAAAAGTTTAAATTCAATAATCTTAAATCGAGATTAAATTTGGATTTTCCGATCGAATTAATTTTGTATTGAGACATGTAGCGCCAAAATCTAGCATGACAAAATGGCGTTTAAAGGAACAAACATGAGTTATCATTTGTGACCAGTCAACATACGTAACCCATTCTGGTAACATTATAAAGTATGACTTCTTTATCTTTATAGTTTGTTTGTATGGTGGTTAACACCATGTCAACAATTCTTCAGTTATGTAACGACTTTCCTGGATCCACCAGTACTAGGCTAAGTCTCTTTAGTATGGTGTCTAAGGCCACTCTCACCAAACCAGAAATGTGGGTGGGGCTCGAAACCGGGACCCCCGAGTTCTAAGTCCGCCACCTAGGACCCCATGATTCCATCACACGGAGTCGTACATTATGGTTCCCATCTGGCTAGTATGGACATATATTGCACATACGGAAGACACATTCACGTGGTCGTTAAAGGTAAGTGTTCACAGAAGAGAAAATTTAAAATTCAAAATAAAACGTACTTGAACCAAATAACTTTTAGATTGTTGTTTGATATACAATTAAAAATAGCTATTGAAAGCATCATTTATTTAGGAAGCGTCTATTCATCGAAGTATGTACAGTTTATATTGGATAGATCTCAAAAAATATGTCGCAATTTTGGATTAAGGTACATGTCAACTAACTAAAAACGCACTTTAAAGAATTTTAATCACGAATTCAAAACGACTAGTTCCGGCGAATTCCTCTATAGGCATACCGAGAACGACAAAATAGCATGTTTCAAAATGGCTTTTAACGAGCAATTTCTCCTTTTCCCATGATATTTTTTGGCCAATCAGAAGATTATTTTTTAATTTCATCATATTTTGAAATGTCGACTGCAGAGTCTTTCAATGTGGGACAGTAAAGAATTTGGCGTTTGTTAAAGGGTTAACACATCTTTTAAAAGACGTAACGCATCTTAGATGGCAGGATCAGCAGACGACAACCGTCATTACAAGTAAAATTTCCTGTCCCGCTAAACTTCTATCTCACGCAAGTTCGAACGTTTCACCAATATTACATAACAAAACTATAAACGTTCTTTGTTTCGAATTCAAAATAATTGATTGATGCAGATGGAGAAAGCCAGCACATATACAACATTTTTACGTGTTAATATTCTACATTTGCTTTTAAGAAAGAAACATACGCCAGCATTCGCAATCACATAAGCTTTGATATACAACTGCTTTGATAGCTTTGAATGCTGTATGAATGCGTGAAAGGAACTCTGTCTATAGCAAAGTTCATTTTATAGAAACTCGTTCTAAAAAAGCAGACGCGGTTTCAATTAAATACGCAAGCATAAGTAAATACGCTTATCTGATTTCCTCTACAGGAATGTAAGAATCATGACTAGGCTACATACATGGATCGAAAACGTAAGGAGTAACCGTTGTTAACCCTTTCCCAAACAACACATTTTCGACTGTCTGTTTGCAGACGACATATCAAAATGTGATGAAATTGGAAAGTAATCTTCTGATAGGGCAGAAAACATTGTGGGAAAAGGCGAAATTGCTCGTTTCGAGCAATTTCTCCTTTTCCCACAATGTGTTCTAAAGTCTTCTGCAACAAAGTTGTCAAATGTCGTTATTGTTTGGGAAAGGGTTAACTTGGATGTAGAAAACATCGTGTCAAGTTAACAGAGTGAGTGGTCCTGCAAGCATTTTATTCTTGTGTTCAAAAATATTCTGATTCATGCATGTTAGAGTTAATTGTTCATACATAAGAAACATTGAAAGGCAAAATAAATTGTTCTTAACCCTTTCCAAAACGCCAAATTTTCGACTGTCCCAAATTGAAAGAGTTTGCAGACGACATTTCAAAATGTGACGAAAATGAAAAATATTCTTAAGATAGAGCAGAAAACCTTGTGGGAAAAGGAAAAATGCTCGTTTCGAGCAATTTCTCCTTTTCCAACAATGTTTTATAAAGTTGTCTGCAACAAAGTGGTCAAATGTCGTTATTGTTTTGGAAAGGGTATGTTGTATGATATACAGTTAAAAGTAGTTAATATAAGCCTAATCAGTTAGGAAAGCATCATTGTATCCAAATACCATGTACGTTCAGTCTTTATGCGGTAGATGTGAAAACCACTGCAACGATTTCTTATATATATACATGATACATGTGTAATTCATTGCTCTTAAAACTAGAATATGAACCATCATTTCTCCAATCGCTCTTCTCCAGCGCGTTTCACACAACAGAATAGCCTTTGTAAAGTTATACGTTTTGATTTCGGAATTTCCTTACATCTGTGAACAAGCAGTTTTAACCCTTAGAATGCTGGGTAATTTTCTAGAAATAGATTTTTGTGTCGTCTGCTTTCCCAAACCTTAAATACTAGTAGCTGCTGAATTTTGTTGAGGAAAGATATTTAGGGTAGCAAACAGGTTAGATCACGGGCTAGCCGCCAATTTACTTGGCGGCTGGCCTGGATCTAATCTGTTTGCATAAGCAGGAAAGCGATACCAGCACTATAAGGGTTAAGGCAAGGTGAATACGAGCGGGGACGTAAACCCTCTCTTGAAATGATGAGCTATTCTTGCAATGCAATAGACGAGACTTGGACAAATGCTTATATATTTATCATTTTCTTCTTGCATTTATTCAAACTAAATGAATAAACCATTTCGAAGCGGTTATTAAGGCAAACACATGCTCTGTGCATGAGAATGTACAATCCTTTATACAGTTTATTTTCGTTCAGTATTAATTATTTCATGGTCGTTTTCTAGTGCCTACAAATGGCATACTGCCAGTGTACATACGTGATGCATAGAGTTCACAATGATCGAAGTATTTAAATCTATTGAAGGCTGTAAGATTAACGTTTGCTAAAGGAAGCTATTTGGTGAACTATACGCGTATCCTTTCATAATGTGTATACTGAGGTTGTTAGCCTTTTCGGTAGTATGTCCATATATGATATGAATTACCCGGACCATGTGAAAATCTGCTTAGGAATAACTTTTTCTAACGTCGTCAGGGTTCGAAATGGGTAATTCACTTAAAAATCCGAGACGCAATTTTGTGGGAGGGAGATTACTATCCAGATATAGGTTATTTAGATGTTACTAAAAAGCGGGGGTTTAAGTCGATCCAGAATTTCCATAGTATAATTATCTGGCATCACTTTGTTTATCACAATGCTTTCTAATTGATTATTCTATACCAAAAGTTCTAAAGACAAGGTCGTGGTGCTGTAGTCGGTTGGAGCGGTGCTACACCAACCATTCCAATGCGAGCGTACTCACAGTCTATTTATCATTTACTGACAGTGCAATCCTATACCATATGTAACACTTGGTACACACTTTTAATATGACAACAGGTTGGTACTATATTCTCAAAAAGGAGAAGGAATATGATTTAAATTTTATTTAAATAACTACAGAAGTTCCAACCTGTATTACACGAGCATCGCATACACGTCGATCCATGTCTACACTTCGTCATACCTCATAACACGTCGATCCATGTCTACACTTCGTCATACCTCATAGCACGTCGATCCATGTCTACACTTCGTCATACCTCATATAAACCCATTATTAGTAGAAGAGCACAAAAACACTTTTGACGAAAAGGTGAATCACTTATAATGCGCAATTGATCCTTTTGTCACGCTATATTGAGTCGTTAAATGTTGCTTCCGACAATGGGCGACAAAGGTGCAGTGGGAGAGCATCGGTCCCGTGTACGATCCCCGTCAGCGGCTATGTGAAAATGCCGAGATTAGCTCGAGACTAGCCCACACATCGGCGCGAGAACTGGTCATATTATATAGGAAGCAGTCATTGAGAGTGAATCTAATAAGCTCAAGGCTTCCGTCACAATCGATGTAAAATAGATAAATTTAAACTTTAAACTTTTCGATTTGATCAAAACCAAACATCATGAAGGAGGACTGATTTCACGTAATGCTTGTTGCGATATCTGGTTTCTAGCACAGACCTGTGAAATGCTTGAGTGTTTTGGTACATGATTCAAGTGTCAATGCTCTACACGAGAGTAGTCATTAACATTGCCTGAAGAAGAAACCTCCCGTAGCGAATTTCAAAATTTTAAAAGCCTTCAGAGACGAAACACTTGTTTTAGGCTATTTATCACATTCAAGCATGTGAAGGGGTTCTATATTTTGACATTGAATCGGTATATGAGTTATTATTAGTTGTTTTTTTTTATATCATATCAAGATTTTTTTTCGTATTTTCGTATTCAATATGTCAAAGCGTTAACGTCACTTATAGATGATATAACGTAAACTTCCATAAAAATATATTTCTTCAAATATACCGACACCAACGGTTAAATGAAACTCGAGAAGAATTCAGTTTGACTAAATCGGATATTGCTCGTTTTAGAGTGTTTTAAAGGCTGGATGGACTAATAGCGTGTACTGGGCTGGTTCCTACGGCCAAGAACACCGATTGACCGGTCTCATTTCAAGTTTTCCGCGGCACAATCCTTATTAACCCATTAACAAACAATAACGACATTTGACCAGCTTGTTGCAGACGGCCCAAGAAAACATTGTAGGAAAAGGAGAAATTGCTCTACACGATTTCTCCCACAATGTTTTCTGCAATATCAGAAGATAATTTTTCAATTTCATCACATTTCGAAATGTCGTCTGCAAACTCTTTCAATTTGGGACAGTCGAAAATCTGGCGTTTGGTAGAGGGTTAAACTATCCTCGGGTCATATCATATTCTAAATGATCAATCAATGATCCGGAGTACATTTCAACGGTAATTAAACATTAATGCATTGTTTTCTTTGTTAGTTCAGCATTGGGGCATGGAACAGAGACATCAATGAACTGTTTTACGGTAGCTTTTTACTCGGTCACACTCTATGGTAATACTTTGAGAACATGCTACACATCCTCACCTCGATAATAAACTCAATCAACCTCCCTTTTGATTGGTCGATATATGAGCTAGTCTAACATCATGTTTAACTGACTATCTTTACAGTATAGCCTGATCAGATCACTTGATTAGACGAACTTTTAACAATCCTCAGTCGAGTCGTTGCGATATTCATCCACAATAAAGGGACCGTATCTGGTAACACAATAAATATTGCTGTTGTTTTTTATTGTTAGTTACGCATATCGATGAATCGAACCCGGGGTTGTGTTAAATAGAATGGTGATCCAAAAATTTCCAAAATATTTTTGCACAGATTGGTCGTTTTCATATTCTAGTAATATACAAGGTAAAATATGAAACAATGAGAGAACGATGATATATAACAGTTTAAAGTGTATAACAACCGTTTCGTCCCATAGCAGATTCGTTCTAGATTGTGTTCGCGTTGAGATGTACGGATCATATTTGCTTGGTACAACTGCATCAACATTGCTTCGTGCAGTTAAGGCATAAGTATCCATCCGAATGTACAAGTAAACGATGATCCTCCTTTAGTTTTCAAACTACTAAAGGAAAGTATTTGTAACAATTTTGAAAAAAAAAATATATATATATGTTCCCTACATCGGACTCACCATGAAAGCGCAGCAAATAAGGGCCGTTTTAAGGCTGAGGATAATCCAGTCATAATTAAACTCTCCAATTGCAACAAGCTTTTTGTAAAAACCTAATCACAGTATTCTTAAACTAAGCCAACATTAAAACTGTTTATGTGTGCCGGGTCCGTGTTTCTGTCCTTTCCTTATAATAGACCGGCGTGTGAGTACAGGTCAATTAATTATTAAATGAGTTGCTTCCACTTTCCCGGGAAATCACTGGGTGAACTTCTTTATAACGTATACAGCTTTAGTGCAGAACCTCGATAAAAACGGCCATTAATCCTGCACAAAACATCCATTTGATCTCAAAGATTCTGGAAGATGACAGACAAAGATATTGTTGAAAAATTGTAATTGCTCTTACAAACGACTTTTGTATTTGCCAAAAATCCCTCGAGTACTTTATCTAAAGCCAATTAACTATTGCAATTATGTTTACCTCGAGAAAAATCAAAAGATTTTCTTTGATTAACAGAGTTCATTGGGGGACACAAACAAAGGTTGGATCCCTTTGTAGTTCTGGCCATATGCTACGTATATTTACGAGTTTTTTGCCCCCATCCCGATATTCCATGACTGTTTGTACCTTTCAAAGGTTTAAGACGACTACTCTATGTTACACAGCAGACAAATCTATTTTGAGTAATCTATCATGATTGAATAAAACAATATCTTCCAGAAAAATGGCAATTCAAATTTTTTACTTTGTAACCATATGTTTATACCTGTCAATATGCCTGCAAAAGCCCCTGGCTCTTTTGAAATATGCCCACCATTTTAACTTTTTTTCTACCAGTTTTATCTCTGAAAAAATACATTTACTTACAAAACTTGATGCGAATCAGATTACCTTTCTTCAACCAGTTCCATAATTAATCGTGACTCTTACACCTACCTATAACCAACTAAATCTTTTCCCGTCTTGTTAGCTAGGCATAATCACGATTTCAAATGAAAACAAAATCAGACGGCACGCGTGGCGTAAATCGGTAATGTAGTGGTTCCGAAAGGCTGCGATTATAGCATTTGCCAAAAACCGATTCTACAAGACAAATCAACGCACAAGAGTTGGTGTCATTGTCCTCATATATTAGCCTTTGATTTCGAACGTAATGTATGTGGACACAAAGATTAAATTGTATGTCTTCAAGAAAAACAATCGTTTACGACATGTCCCCTGTTCTGTATAATTTCCTTTTTAATTTCCCACTAGTGTAGTTACGTAATTGTATTTAGCGCCAACCTTCCAACCCACCCCATGCAAACAGTTCAACCCTCGGTTCCCTTTTTTACATGATCAATAACTATGTCAACTCATTCATATTGTCCTCTGTATAACTTATTGGATTCACTTCAGTAGCCGGAAAGAATAACTCGCTCGGATCGTTATTCCGTGGTTACATTGATTTATTTACCCGAGGAACAATGGACCCTTACACCGGTCGTCAATCGTACCGAGCCATCTCGGTATTGTTTTTCGCCCTTTTTATGCTTGATTTAAGGACATTTTCACAATAAGGTACGGAAATAACACAAAGCCTGGTTGGTTTATTGTTGTGCTTTATCAACTTTATCCTTACAGATCTAAACATTAACAGTCAACGGTTTATTGGTAAAACGGCAAGCTGTTCGTGTTAAGTTCATGTTCAGATGAAGCTTAAACATTATGAAAACCGGCTTTGTGTAATGTTCAAACAAAAATAGTCGATCTTAATTACATGCAACCCCTTTTGAATTAAAATAAGTTTTTAAGCCTGAGACCATCCTAGCAAGTCATTAAGAATGATCCTACTAAAGGTTTCCGAATGATCGGCGTCTGTAATAAGTCGTTAGTTTTCTTTTAAAACGCGACTCTGTCTTCTTTTACTATGGTCGCTTATAACAAGATTTGGTGAGTGTTGTTATCACATTGGATTAACTGATCGATCGGTCAACAGTCAATAAAACATGATGTATACATGTACTAGAAAATATCTGTATATGGAGGATGTCAGTTAATTTAGTTTGATTTAGATATCAAGTTCACGAATAATTATCATATTTTCTTTTTTCAAAAAGTAAACATGTATAAACTCGTTAACTCTGCTGCCTTATCAATATCTCATGATGTCGCATATAAATGGTTAAGAAAACATTGTGACGATTGAAAATACACTAATAAATGTCCCGAGCAAAGGCCACCTGGACTAATGACAATAGTCTAACCACTTCACATTAACTTTAGGTTTGTATTACCCCTGCCATACATACTAGAAAGGGTCATTGCCCGTTAGGTAAAAAGACATTTCCATGTGAAAATACATAGGCTATTTATATATGCCTTATGTGGGATTCACACTCAATAGTATGTTTAATAACAGATACAATATATGTACCAATAGACATGGTAACGTAAACGCTCTTCAAATAACATACTCGTGTGCCTATTAAGGTTCATATTAATAAATTCACTATGTAATGGGGTTTTACACCATTTCAACATGATTTCAGTTATGTTGCGATGCCTGAATTTAAATGATTGAGGGAGAACCCACACTAGGTAGAATCATTGGCATTCCGTAAGTCAGACAGGAGACTGTCTCTCATGAAATTCAAATGCAGTCGCTGCAATTTGAACCAACGCGAAGTGGGGCCATGTGATTTCAAGTTCTGCACTCTAACCACCAAGCCACGGAGGCCCCTTATGAATTCACTTAGTTTTGACGTTCGGTGAGGGGGGAGCAGGAACTATTCGATTTATTACGAATAGTTACGGCTTAGACTGATGTCTACCGAGAACGATCGAAGTAATCAGACAAAAGAAGACTTTTCAAAATGGCAGATAATGGAGATTCTGACTTAAACTGTCATTGAAACGGTATAGAAACACACATACACTCTACTTTTATGGGCGTGTTCAAATAGGTGTTTGCGTGTAATAGTTTTACATGGGTGCGATATTACGGATTATTGCCACACTTCTAAGGACCTTCATAGCGGACTTTCTGAGTCAAGATATCCTAGCCGTATCCAGTCTACATGCAGCATAGGCCTATGCTACAAGCACCGACTCTCTTCGCTAGTTTTGTACTCTAGAAAAGTAATGTCGATACTTCAATTTTATGGGTTATTATAAAACCACCAGGGTGAACTTAATCGTGCAACAAATACTGATCAGGACATTCCTAACGCGATATCATAAGAACTTGATGTCTTCTAAGATGCCAAACAGTGTAACCCCAGACCAGCCGCCACGTCAGTGACCTGGCGGCTGGTCTGGGGCTACACTGTTTGCTATGTCCGAGTGTCCCTTTTCCCGTGACGTGGCCCATATATGCATATCAAGAATGAAAAAGTCAATTTAACCAAACATTTCATGCTAACACTTACGAACGTTTTAGACAACATGCCCTCTTATTTCATTATTTGGGTAAGTAATATTGCAAACTAACACATCTCCGTCTATCCAAGACGCTTCCAATGACGTGTCATATTGCAATATCGCACTTTTATGTATGATACTATCCATGTTCATCCGTTTTGAGTTACGCAAATAGTTTCCCTGTGACGTTTAGTTATGCAGCTGAAATCATTCGTAATTATACCCCAAATATCTTCACTTTCTCGAACACACATACACGTATGCAGAAAAATACAAACATGCATGTTCATAAACACACATGAGAAACAAAATATTTATCATATAGAACAGACTATTGTATTCAAACCAGTAGCCATATTCCCTGTAATTTCTCTTATGGTCACCACGTTTCATTTTGTTTTCATTTACACTATATTGTATGATATCTACTTTTTAAACATGGAGGAAATAAAGATTTACTAACTTACTTAATGCTATGTTGAAACAAACGTTTACGTAATGCATCATGTTTGAAGGACCAACTTTACCCAGGGCTCGTCCCGGATATTTAATTGCCGGCGAAGTAAATTGGAAAACTAGCAAACGGCGAAGAGTGTGGGGTAAAAATTGAATGGATTTTTTTTGTCGTTTTGGTCCCACGCAGAGAATTATGTGAAGGCTTACACTGTGCCTGACCGCGACCTTAGTTACAACACTTCCTCACTACAGACAGGTCATTCTGACAAAACATTGTGGGGAAAGGGAAGCGACTGCTCGTTTGAGCAATCGCTTCCTTTTCCCCACAATGTTTCTTTGTGTGTTACAGTTTGGTTATCATCAAGAAGCATGTATCTTGTATTTAGAAGGTGGTATGAGTATATGAATATGTTTGGATATATGGGAAAGAGTCTGGGGCTTTGTAAGCTGAGGAAAGAGTTAATTAGACGCGATAATAGTTTAAAAGGAATTAGTTACAAATCCCTGATTAGATATTCACAAACTCTACCAGACGAAACCCACAAACCCTGAGTGCGGTTTCTTGTTTGTCTATTATTTTCTAATAGTAGTTCTTTCTTTAATCGTTTATTTCTGCCTATTGTGGTATTTTTCATTCATTCCTTCATTTCTTTATTTCTTTATTTATTTCGTCTAATCTTTTTGTCCTTTTTTTCTCTCTTATTTCCCTTATTCTTTCTAGTTTTCTTACATTTCGTTTCCATTTACCTTTCATCATTTCTTTCTTTCCTTTCATAATTTATTTTTTACTATTGTGCTTTTCCATCCACTCATTCATTCATCCAAGCATTCGTTCATTCCTTTATTTAATTCGTCTAATCTTTTCCGACATGCTTTCTTTTTTCTTACGTTCTTTCTTTCCTCTTGTCTTTCATCTGTTTTTCCATCCTTGCATTGTCCAAACTTTAGTTCGACCACGACTAGCTTCGTCAAGCTTTTCAACTTGATATATTCATATATTGTTCTTTTTGTCTTGATTGTTTGGGTCATTTCACCCGCTTTTCCGTTCAGCCCATTTCTATACAGTCCTAAAAGCCTTCCGCTTTCTGTCACTTTTGCATTTGTCATTTTAACCTTTCTTATGCAATTTTCTATTTTTTTGACCTTACTCTAATCATTTAATCTGTGTAATTGTGCCTTTTGTCGTCGTTATCACCGTTAAAATACATTACACTTTCGTAAACAATATAATGTTTGGCTTCATGCTTTTGTAGTCGAGGTCATTTATAAAATGTGGCTAATTTTACAGAGGTACAAATTCAACTATTCTCTTATACCACAGTCTACTAGTAAGAATGTATATTTGACTGTGCCTGAAATTGGTGTGTTCTTTATAACATTGAAACATTATACAACAGAATATAATTCTGCTATACAAGAAAGGGGGAGACGTACATTAACTCCACTGCCCTGTTTACTTTATTTGTCAAGTTTAACGTTAACCGAGTCTAACACACTTCTGCATGATATCTAATGCTAGTTTTGAGCGAATCTTCTGGGTCCAGCCTTAATGAAATTCCACTCATTCATTCTGCCTTCTAATTGGATGATAATCAACCCAGACACTGATTGACCAATAGGAAGTCAGAATGAAGAGATACGGTATTGATACATTAGGCCACTGGCCCATCAGTACACAAGAAGTTAACGTCCAGGAGACAAACCAGTATCGTGCTTAGCCTCAATGTAGGATATAGTTGCAATATATCAATATGTCTTTTAAAGTAGTCAAGTATTAAAGTATAATGAATGTTGGTTTATCTTTGAGCTGAGCCTAAATATGATGTGTTGACCCCTAAGGTTCTAGTGGCAGTAAGAACGCTGTGATAAACGAACTGTTGGCTTACAAACAGTTTTAAGCGACGTCAGTCAAAGTCTATTTAGTTTAAACTTATTTGTTTCACACCGAATTTGACGGAAGCTTGAAGCTTATTTAATTCACGATAACAGCATCCAGGATACTACACCAGTACTCATGCATATTCGTGGGTTAGTCCCGGAACTGTTCACCTAGCCTAGCAGGGTTTGAACCCGGGGCCCTCGGTACAAGCTGCCGCCGCTCCAACACTGCACCAAAGTCGCCCAGATGTCGGTACGTTACGCTTAGGTTATAAAGACGTTGATAATGAAAGCATGAATATGTTCCTGTATAATTGATTATCGGCGGCCCATACATTGGCGTCCATGATTCATTGATTGATAACGTTCTAACCTGCACTGCGCGGCCTCTGCCGAATTATTCATGAATATTACATGCGAGACGCTGGAACGTTACCAAGGAACCGTGTAAACAAATAAGCCAAATCAGAAAATAATAATCATGGTTTGGTTGAAGAATGTTTACAAATAAGCCAAATCAGAGACTGAAAATTATGGTTTAGTTTAACCATATTTTATTGCAAAATGAATATTACTATAAATGGATTGGGACGGAAGCTTTAAGCTTATTGGGTTCCTCTCCTGATTTAGTCATGACGATAGTCATGGTTTGATTCCTAGCTTTGCTGCCATTATTGAGCAGACTCCTGTGGTAGAGTGGTTAGTATAATTAAACACATCGGTTTTTTCCGTGCAAGTTCGATTCTCAGAAAGAAAGATCGATGGTATTACCCCAAAACACGAGTTGGTCATATAGAATATATATGTAATTCCCGAGTATATATTTCGCAGCCTTTTCGATGTATACTCGCCCACTTAGTTAGTAGAGGTTATCCGAAAGTATACTAAGTAGACGTGTACACGTCCGAAAAGGTGTGGAATAGTTACACGAATACAGAATTAAGCGTATTTTGGGATTTTCTCTCACATTTCAAAAAGCCGCCTTTAACCTTTTGTCTAACATAAAGACTAAAGATACAATGAAATAACCATAAGGCGTCAATCAATTCTGGTAACCTTAGCAACCCACTGGATACCCAATGTTACGTTTAACATAAGATCATAAGGTTAACTAAGACTTACAATAAGTAACATGTGTAATTCTGGCTTTTGCCACGCTGATGCTTAAGGTCGTCTGCTGTGGGGAACCAAAACTCGTCTGTCAATCTTTAATGCATTCATTAATCGTGTCCCTTTAAAACGGTTATTTATCGAGTAATAACACTCGGGTCGAATTACTCTGATATCACACCGTATTTAGATACATGTTTCGCCTCTTTAATATTCTGTTCCCGTGAATGTATGAATCGATCAAGTAGACACCTCGAACACTTTACATCTTAGACAGAGTGCGTAGACTGATTTACGGATTTGAATGGTTGATATAAGTGTATTAACCCTTAAAATGCTGGAATCGACTTCAAGCTTATGCAAACAGCTTAGATCCAGGCCAGCCGCCAAGTAAATTGGCGGCTTGCCTGTGATCTAACCTGTTTGCTATTCTGAGTATCTTTCCTTATGAAAATTAAGCAGATATTTAAGGTGTTGGAAAGCAGACGACGCAAAAATCTATTTTTAGAACATTACCCAGTATTCTAGGGGTTACGGTGAACATACGATGTTTGCACAGTTGTTAGTAGACGTCTGTGATATTGTCCTATGGAGAAGCTTACATTGTATATGTGGGCATATCCAAAGGAGCAATGACAATAACAATATTTTATTCAAGACGTTAACTTTACAGTTTCATGTCATAAGGGGATGCACGGAAAGTAAAGAATGTAGAAATTTTACAAGCTTTTGATCATGTCCTAAAAGTCAGAAGTCTTCTCTTTATAGATGTGTTCTTTAATCAGGTGCGTTCATGAGCTATTTGAATTGAGCAACTTTACATAAAATTCATACGTCTTAAGAAATAAATCATCATATAATTTTTTCATTTACATATAACATTCTATAAAAGGTTTCGAGATAAGTGCAAACTTATGCATTACCGTATAGTAATAGTCTTTAATTTTGAAATTATTTCCAAAACCTTCGGCAACAGAGATATACATGTAAATATGTAAATATATGTTCAATTGTGTGGTATACAAAGTACAAAGATATGAAATAAAGGTCAAGACAAATAATTTCTGGAAATCTGTCTGACAATATGAGTTTCCATGCATAGATACACCAATTATGGATTTTGGAAACCGTTCTGTGACATAACTCTTGGTATGTTAAGAAAGTTGGTTTGTTTTGTCGCATTAGTAACTCAGACACAGAACAGGGTACCATTTTACAAACGACCTTAGGAAATTATTTGAGTAAGTCAAAACCGATAAACTTGAATAGTATCTTAAATGAAAATACAATATTGCAAAGTGACACATCATTGGAAGCGTCACGTAGACAAAGGGAAAAATCCCGGGATTAACCCGCAAATCGGCGCGAGTACTGGTTTAGTATCCAGGAAGCAGTCATAAAGAGTAGCTTTGAACAAGCTTTTAGCTTCGATGTACAATCTATGGAAAACAAATAAGGTAAGCTAAACTAACTTGACTGTAACTCCTTTGTTATACAACTCAGTGATGCCAAAATCGACTTGGAATTAATATGCGTGCGTAATTCCTCTCGTAAAGTCTTGGCTGATATCTCTGGAGGGGAGTTAAACAGTATCGAGGATGGTTGATGATGAATAATTTACAGTCGAGACCCGAAACTCATACTTCCTTTAACCCTTTACCAAACGCCAAATTATCGACTGTCTCAAATTTGAAGAGTTTGCAGACGACATTTCAAAATGTGATGAAATTGAAAATTATCTTTTGGTAGGACAGAAAACATTGTAGGAAAATGAGAAATTGCTCATTAAGAGCAATATCTCCTTATCCCACAATGGTTTCCAGAGTCGTCTGTAACAGACTGGTCAAATGTCGCATTTGTTTGGTAATGGGTTAACTATGGCTCACATACTGTCTGAAAGCTCAGATGTTTGCCCATTAATTTAATGTCGCTCAGCTTCCGGTCTGATAAGTCATAATTCGAATATTTCTCAAAAAGACTTCGCAAAGTCAGGACACTTTGCCTTGGTCTATATGTTATACTTAATTCAATGCTCTGATTGGTCAAATTCGAACGCCGCGAAGAACTGACTAAACCAACCCGGAACCTAATGTGTTACATTTAGCTTCTGTGTGAAGAATGTTAAAGAATCAAGTCCTGAATCTTCCTGAACAGACATGTAGTTTGCGTCATAGTTCCAACAAAACGTCGTACCTTAATCAATGGAATGAAGGAGATGTCACTTAACTAATTACCAAACAATAACGACATTTAACTACTTTCTTGCAGACGACTCTGGAAAAGATTGTGGGAAAAGGAGAAATTGCTTATAACAAGCAATTTCTCCTTCTTCCACAATGTTTTCAGCCCTATCAGAAGATTATTAACCAATTTGATCACATTCTAAAATGTCGTCTGCAAACTCTTTCAATTTGGGACCGTCGAAAATCTGTCGTTTGGTAAAGGGTTAAACGTTTATAAGAGATGACTTTCTGCATCCCTGTAATTCAAGCAACATGCATAAACATACAGCAATAGCTCAGTCATGATTGTGTTCTAATTAATAAAAACGATTTCCAAAATCAAGCCCTCGCCCATCCATTATGATGTTCAAAAGTTAAAATAAAGACAATGTGATAATACCTTCTTCCCAACACTGAATAATCATCTTTATCATCCTGATCAACTGTATATGGGTTTTATAGAATGTTTAGTAAAACCAACCGGGGGTTACTGGCGACATGGAAATGTACATTTACTGTAATGATATATGTTATATCTATATATATATAAACTTGAATAGCGTTTAAAATTCCAATCCAATCTAGGTCTCTGCCTACCTATTTCACAAACAAACAAAACCTTCTACCCATAACGAGTATTGGCTTGTTTCCACAGTGTCATTCCATTGTCTTGAAACAATAGAAAGGTCAACTCAAAACCGCCCTACCTTTGGCATAAAACTGGCTTGCTTCGATATTTTGAAATACAGCTCAAAACCGTGCTTTATAGCTGGGAATTAGCCGTTATATATTGATTAACATAAACAAAGTCGATGTAGTAGGTTATCTGACACATACTCTATGTTGTTTGGGTGCACATGGCGTTTGTAGACTAAATGCTATATCACCCTGCTGGGAAATATTGAACCCTTGGCAACAGAAAACGATATCTAAACATTACCTGTCTCCCGATACCAGAACCGTAAACAAACTGGCACAAGTGTCATATACCATACACACTTTGACACCTGATAACTGTTAGACAAATGCATTTCCGGTCGTTTAAACAGGAAAAATGCAAATGATAATTTAATATCTGATTGAGATTGAGGAAGAAACTCCTTTTATTCCGGCCCTTTGTAGTTAAAAACAGTAAGAGCATAATAAAGTCACTCTTACGTTAAATCGTTTTGAGGTATGGATGCTTGTAGGTCGTTCAATGCAATGATCCGTCCGAGCAACAATACTTATCCCTAACTAAGACAGAAATCAGCCACAATAGTATATGACATCGAGTTACACGTGAAAAAAAATTTAGCTCTCGAAAAACTTGGAATATTGTTTATCAGTAAATGTATCAAAACAGTAGTATTGTCATTTGAACATGTTCTTTCTTTAGACAATATTTCGTCTGTATTGCAGTAATTATATTTGTTAAATGGACATGCAGAGAACAATTTTACTAAGAAAAAAACGTGCAGGTTTTACTAATTTTCAAAAAGTAGGATTTCCTTTTTAACAATTTACCCGTGCCGTATAATTAAAACACTTCATTTAGTGTGGTCTTCTATATTCTTCATGATCAAACCTCACATTGACGTACCTACGAATCGAATAGATAAATCAAACTCGAAGATTGTTTTTGAATATTAGTTTAGCATGCATGTTTGGTTTTACTAAGCTTATGAATGTAGATATCTGTCTTCAAACTGTACGGTTCACAAATGCAAAATCCGCTCTGACTAACAAAACTAGCTTTCACTTTTCTCGGACACTGTTGACGAGTCAACCATTGGAAAAAGATCTATTGATCTAGATTTGAATTTTATGATCCTTAAGTAGGTAATTACAATACACCCGAAATGGTTTAACCTCATTCCGAACTCACAATCGTTCACGAAAGTTGTAAAGATGTCCAAATGATTTTTAGACACAATTCTTCGACTTTATGAGTGATTGCCAATCCAAAATGTGATGGATTCAGTACATGAGTACATACATATATATATATAGTAGTGGTGAACGTCCTTAATATGCAACTAACCAACCTGTATACAGTCCCTTCATGTTAAAATTCAATTCCATTCAATTTTATTCAGCATGAAATAGCACAAAGCATACTTATAGCCATTACAACAATAATGCATACATGTTAACACATGCATAGACAGTAACAGTTCCGTGAGGATTTTCCAGAGAAGTACAAGATAAAAAGTTAATACAGCTATAGTCTTCATTTGTAAAACAGAACAGAGTAGTCAGGACACAGTAGGAGGCTATGTCTATTGAAAGAGAAAACATTCTATAAACATCTTGTTAAAGGGAATTTGATTATTCGCAATTGTTTCCTGGTCATGACCCTCCTGAAATAGACACATCGTGATATACACATTTGACAGGACTATATTACCTGGTAAGATTACCCAGGATCTGACAGTATATACACATTTGACAGGACTATATTGCCTGGTAAGACTATCCAGGATCTGACAGTATATACACATTTGACAGGACTCTATTGCCTGGTAAGATTACCCAGGATCTGACAGTACTGAACTGTCGCCGTAACATAACAAGATAAACTTTCACGGTATCAACGCAAACACATTTAAAAAAATCATCATATTTGTATATAATACTTACCAACAATCATCATAACAGAATGAAATATCACAGAGAATAATCCGGGGTACGATATGCCGTCGGGAGCATTTAAAATCCATTAAAATCCATTTTTCATTAACACTCAACCCGAGTATACAACAACTTGTAGAGTAATATCCCTATTCAATAGTCTACGTCATTGTGACAGATCGGTTTTTAATTGAAATTTTCACAACAGAAACCGCACCTTCCTTTACGAATACATTGAAATAAAACTCTTTAAAAAAGAAACCGTTGAATAATGTTCTTCTATGTATTATATTTGTGAAGGAATGGACTAAAGTATTAAGCCCGTTCTGTCCCGTACAAACTGTCTAACTGAAATGTACAAGGAGATCTATACTCAGTAGTGTTTACGGCTTGACGAGTGTATATATCCAATACGGAATCCATGTAACGGGGTATATTTGACACCTCACTAGTTTCCGATCACCCTTTATACCCCAACGAGAGGGTCGGGTCATAAAATCACAGGTAGGGATTAATACGGAGTTTGATGAAAGTCAGACGCTCAAAGTGGAGAAGAGGATTGGGAGACATTAACGACTGTAAAAATATAAAATTATCTTTTTCGGAGTCTTTCAAGTATCTGTTTATTAGATACTCATAGTTTACAGTCTGGTGTGGCAGGATGTTAGCTTTATGTTTATGTTCCTTGACATATGAACCAGACATAAGTTGTCATCTTTATCTTTTAATTTTATGACATCATTACTCTTTGGAGTTATGAATAAACGACAGAGGACAACATTTCACAAACATGAAGCACTTACTATAGTCTTGCATTGAACCCTCGATTTGTTACTCTGGCTCAAGTTAGCACTGTAGGTTTTTTATTTATAAATGTTTGTCTTTTGATCTAATAGATAAACACAAAACATTTTTTGGTCGTAATTCTCAAGAGCTCTCCAAAAGCCACTTACATTAATAGAAAGTTAACTGTTTGTCATAGGACGACGACCTTTTATCCCCTTTCAAGATATTCCCAATAAAACTTAAAGAAAAATTAAAGGGTCACAAATGTTGAAAAAAAAAGTGTTCCTTATACGTGACCGTTCGAATGCATTGAACAGTGTGTCTGCCTACTATAAAAATAAAACTTATTTGTTTAGAAAAGTCATTCCTAACCGTTTAATCGTGAATTGCCAAAGATGTTTTTCAAATTGCATTTTAAATTAAGAAAAGTATTTAACCTTATATGTGCGACCCTTTAACTTTTTACTGGAGTATAAAAAAAAGGTTGCGACTAGTCGGAAGTGAAAGTAATTACTTCTGGCAGACGATAGTTATTATGTATTGAAATAATTTCTCCCTATGTCACGTCGACTTTCCGGAATCCCGAACAATAAGGGCATGCACAAACACTAACATCGAACCCTTTTTAAGACGACATTTGATTACATAAGAAATTCATCAAAAACTTCAATATCATTTGGTATACCAAATAAAACCAACGAGGTTCAAATTGTGTACAGTATCTGTTGTATTCTTATCAATCGAAATTCACACTCTGAGTATCTTCGTGTCAGTTTGAAAATTAAAGAAAGTATGTTTAACCCATTACCAACCTATAACGACATTTTAACACTTTTCTGCGGGCGATTCTGGAAAACATTGTGAGAAAAGGAGAAATTGCTTATTCTGAGCATTTTTTCCTTTTCCCACAATGTATTCTGTTCTATCAGAAGATTATATTCCAATTTGATCACGCTTTCAAATGTCGTCTTTAAACTTTTTCAATTTGGGACAGTCGAAAATTTTGCGTTTGATATAGGAAAAAATCGATAGGCAATGCTTCTGATTGTTGGAAAATCCAATGCATCAAAGACGGAATCCTGTAAGATTCGAAACGCGGACAACACATCTAATTGCATCGTCACTAAAACATGTATTAGTAACTGTTAAAAGTAAACCGGATGTTTGTATTTGATTTAACAAAACATGTACGTGGAATGTAACACCTCGGAGCATACTGATCATATACATCCTCATTTCAATATATATCGTAAATAATTCGGTTCTGGTTTTACGCTGTCTTCAACAGTATTTCAGTTATATCACAGTAGTCAGCTCATCTGCCCATCCTTCTGGAAGTTCCTCATCAGAACCGCACGATAATGTTTCCAAGCTGCTGAACGCTTTTGTCAAATGAACACACTTGATAAGCGTTAATAAACACATAATTTATACTTCATTGACCTACTTTAAATTAGAATACCCATACTCAACCATTTTAAAACTCAGTTTTGTTTTTGATTGCTTCTGTGGTTCTCGGTATATCTCGGTCTGGGCCGGAACTATTCGCAATGAACCGAATAGTTCTTGCCCGGACCGGTGTATATACCGAGAACGACCAGAGTAATAGAGTTCCGGACCCCGACTGTGGTTGACCGAGATCTAAGGTAGAGATCCGATGACAGAATGAACTTCAAAATGGTGGATTATGGGTTTTCTACCTTAATGTCGTATATTGGTCAAGTGTTATCTCGAACTCACGACCCCTGTATAATGTTTCGGATATATTAACGAAAGAGCATATGAAGTTCGGCGATTTATCTTAGAAAAAAACATTCAAAATAGCAAGGAAATCTTACCAGTGGATCAACCAATTCGAGCTATTATGGCAGTTGCCAGTCTTTATTTACGTACAAGAACTATAAATACTTGACACACTAAACCTAATTGGCAATTAGCAATCAGATGAGGTTGCGGTAACCAATGTAACTCGAGATGCCCCGCTATTCGTGCAGGGTGAAGGGTAGAACCAGTATATATCGATCGTTAATCGCCGATGAATGGACATAACCCTTCGCCTTAACCCTTTACCAAACGCCAAATTTTAGACTTTCCCAAACTGAAAGAGTTTGCAGACTTCATTCCAAAATGTGATGAAATTGGAAAATTATCTTGTGATAGAGCAGAAAACATTGTGGGAAAAGGAGTAATTGCTCGTCACGAGCAATTTCTCCGTTTCGCACAAAATGTTTTCTAGAGTGGTCTGCAACAAAGTGGTTGAATGTCGTTATTGTTTGGTAATGGGTTAAAGTTTATAATTCGGATGTGTGCATGTGAGTCTATCAATCGTAACTACTCGGGTATTTCCGTGATCTGCTTTTATTTGATGAACCTGATGTGCTTAGATTGAGAGTCTACGTCCTACTTAACTATGTTGGATATTGTCTATAGCCGAACGAGAAATGAACATAGGATGGAATTCATGACGTTCACGTATGCATGATAGCATCCTCGGTGCTAAAATGGAAAGAAACCATTGTGATACATGGATAAGTTGCTCGTCACGAGCATACCTTCCTTCTTCCAGGATAGCTTCTTAAATCATTTAAAGTATAACTATAATGCAACATGTACGACAAATGGGGAATACTGTGATTTTCCGGCAAACAACGAACCTTTTGTGAGCATATGTTTACATAATTTAAGATTAGACGGTATTTAGGTCTTCGGTGTTTTTGTTTGATTTCATGTATACGATATTTTTCCAAATTTATCATTCTTTTTTATTTTCTCAAATCCCTTTTCCCATATCATTTTCTCATGCTTTTTTTCATCGTTCTTGCCCTTGCCCGCTAGGACACATGTTTGAGATTAGTTTAAACTTATTGATATATTACATCGCTTATGACGGACGCTCGAAGATTATGGAATTCCCTTTCGATGACTGCCAGTACTCACGCCGTTTTGGATTCCCGGCAATTTTTAACTCGTCCAATGAGGATCGGATCTGGAACGCTCGGTACAAGAGACTGACGCTCTACCTCTGCTACATTGTCGCCCAATGTTTAAAGATTGAGAGACCGTATTGAACTGTCGACGTTTCAAATAGTTTATTGACGTTTAAAACTAAACCAAACTATCATATTTCAACATGGCTAGCACAATAAGCGGTGTAATATATATATTCAAACCAAAGCAGAAATATCGATTGTTTTCGTTACGAAAAATAACAAACTAAGCATAATTATTGTAATTACATGTAAATAGGACGTGTTTATAATTATACCCAGTCAAAGCACGTTTTATGTTAATTCGGAAAAAGTCGAAAATAACATTCTTAATGATTGTGTAGATAAGAGCATCATTTAATCATAGCAGATCAGGGTCAACATTTACCGCTCATTCTTTAACATCCAACTGCCCAAATGAGTAATTGTTTCTTGTTTCAAAACTTGTTCAAGCCCCAGGTTCTATAAAGGTGTTCGCATTCAATTTTATAGGAAAAATGCTGAAGCATGACTGCCAATTTTAAGACGGCTTTTTGTCCTAAGTTGTTAAAACCCGAGCGTTTTCCATCGTTGCACTGCATATCAGTCTTGTGTTCCAGAATTAACATTTACAAATACAGGTTGGCATGAAACAGATATGCAGCAGGCGTCATTTAAATCGACAGCTTCTAATTGAAGTTGTACGACGAACTAGATTCTCAATCTATGTGAAAATTACTAAGTTTTAATTAAACACAGGTTTTTATTAAAGATATAAAGTTTGTATTACAGTTTCCTCCCTCTTCTTACCAATTCATCAATCATCATTGCAGGTCTGTTACTTGCTGACTGTACCAATTTACATGTACAATACCAATTCGTTGAACATCACTAAAATATTAATGATTGCGACCTACCCAATCAGTTACGCAAGTTGACCCATTTCCTTACACGGGTTTGGAACTGCACCGAACTTGAAGCAACAGCATACGGCAAATGAAAGCATGGCAAGCTGGAAATTATTCATAATATTGGATATAAACAACTATTGTTAACATTATCAGCAATTTATGGATTCGTTACATTGAGTTCCAACCGCGGCAGAATTGTTGGAGTAAGTTATTCTTGGGTAAGGCTAGAGCATGCCCCTAACGTATGGTTGTTTAAAACCCTCATCACATCCGTAGTAATCTCATGAATACCCGATCCTCATTGGTCAGTATATTCCTCAGTCCGGAGTAATCTCATGAATACCCGATCCTCATTGGTCAGTATATTCCTCAGTCCGTAGTAATCTCATGAATACCCGATCCTCATTGGTCAGTATATTCCTCAGTCCGGAGTAATCTCATGAATACCCGATCCTCATTGGTCAGTATATTCCTCAGTCCGTAGTAATCTCATGAATACCCGATCCTCATTGGTCAGTATATTCCTTAGTGTGATAGTTAAGTGTATTTATAATCATCTGCGAAATCAATCATCGACCAAGTCATGAAAAAATGCGCCCTCCATAGTCAAAACCTTTACATGAAAAAAAATCTAATCTATAACATTTTGTTACTTACGATGTGTTTATATAACATATGTGTGTTAGTACATGGCTCAAAGGCCTAATATGCTTGAATAGAATATATGAATTGAATTGCATTGATGGGGGAGCAGTTGTCAAAGGGAATAACGTCAGCTTTTGGGACACGAGGGTTGTTGGTTCGAATCCCGTGAGCTGTGAGCAGCGGGATCCACATTGCGAGCTTTCGATCTGGCGTGGATACCGGTACTGTATCTAGGAAGCAGAATCGAGAAGGATTGATCCAAGTTGTAGGAAACTTAATGAGTTCCTGCTTGTCCCAGTGGTCTGAGTGGCGGCCTTTAAACTTGGGTGTTCCGTGTTCGACCCCCACGAAAAGTCAAAAGTAACCCATAATACCAGCAGACGATCCAGGTTTTACAAGTTTTGGCCACAGCATTAACAGTGTCATCTAAGTATGATTCTTCTAATTCTGGAATGGTTCATATTCTTCTATAAAGTGGTATTCAAACACAGGAGCTGCGCGAATGAAAAAGAGCCGATATTCTGATCAGCATTCTCTTCCACACTTAAATATTAACCCATTATCAAATGCCAATTTTTCGACTGTCCCAAATTGAAAGAGTTTACAGACGACGTTTCAAAATGTGAAGAAATTAAAAAATAATCTACTGATAGGTCAGAAAACATTATGGGAACAGGAGAACTTGCTTGTTAAAAGCAAATTCTCCTTTTCCCACAAGGTTTTCCAGAGTCGTCTCTAACACACTGGTCTAATGTCGTTATTGTTTGGTAATTGGTTAAACCAATATATAACCAGAATGTATTCGTTGGATATTTCTTTCTCAGTGGATGCCATCTCACTGAATGAGCTATGCTATCAAAAGCGAGAATCATTTACTGACCATGATAATTCACTGGGCTTTCATTATTTAACCTGTTTGGAAACATACGCAAAAGGTAACATTTCGGCTTAACAATTTACCAAACGCCAAATTTTTTACTCTCCCAAATTAATAGGGCAGAAAACAATGTGGGAAAAGAAAAAATCTGCTCGTTATGAGTAATTTGCCCTTTTCCCACAGTGTTTTCCAGAGTCGTCTGCAACACACTCGTCAAATGTCGTTTGTGTTTGGCAAAGGGTTAAGCAATGAAGGCTAAATTTTTACAAATTATAACAGGTTTTATTTTTCCCGTGACGCTTTAGAAGATCTCTAATATCGATCAATGATGGTTTAGTTAATTTACTATTACACTTAAGTTTATTAGATCTTGAAGCACGTCCCATGTGGTGAATATTGTACACGAAGAAGGAATGACACGTTATTGCTTTAATGCACCTCAAGTGCGAGAAAAATCGACAATAAGTTAAGAAACAACCGCTTATCTTATAACTTATTTAATCTATATAAGCCCCTGTCAAGATAAACCATATTGTATTGTGCGTAATGCGATAAAAACAATGTCGTGAGAGAAGGGGTGTGTAGTTGTAGATCACTCTGTCTATTTACTAGTGTCTGATCGGAGTCGTATCAGACATTCTTCGTTTGATAAGTGAACGAAGTTCGCAGCAAATCCTCTCACAAATATGCCTTAATGCCGTTTTTCACAAATACATTTGTAATGTTAAAACAGCTGACAGGTTGATCGTAACTAAGGACAAAGTAAGACTTAACCCTTTCCCAGACAACAAATTTTCGACTCTCCTAAATTGAAAGAGTTTGCAGACGACATTTCAAAATGTTATGAAATTGGGAAAAAATCTTCTGATAGGCCAGAAAACATTGTGAGAAAAGGAAAAATTGCTCGTTACGAGCAATTTCTTCTTTTCCCTCAATGTTTTCTAAAGTCGTTTGCAACAAAGTGGTCTAAGGCCGTTATTGTTTAGGAAAGGGTTAAAACTAAGTAACTTAATCCTTGATTTGACCTTTAACCAGTTATCGTGTGTATGTATACTTTTTGGTACCAATTTGAAGTCAAAGCAGACGATACGTAAAATGTATACTAAACAAAAGATGAACTTCTTTTCATCGGGATTTGGATAAGTACGTCGCAAGGCCTGTTGGCATATGCGCGACTAGAGATGTACATAGACTAGAGACAGAGCTAACGTGCCGATGCTGCAAACTCCCACTGTGTAGCGGCACACTTCGGGAGCCGTTTATATTATCTTCGCACACAATACTATCGTGGACAGGAGGGCATTGGTCCAGGGGTAGAGCGTCGGCTTCTGGACACGAGGGTCGTTGGTTCTATTCCCGTGAGTAGCGGGATCTGCCTTGCGACCTTTAATTGATCCACATTCGGCGCGAATCCAGGAAGCAGAATCGAGCGTAATTAATCTAAGTTATAAAATCTTGTTTCACAATCGATGTAAAATGAGTTTAAAATAACACTATCGTTCAACTTATACCAGTCAAAATGAGAAAGCAATCACGTAAAACAGTACAAAAAGAATGTGTGTATGCAAATAGTCAGTATAATTTGTACGTGATAATCTGGGTCCTCACCCTCGGTTTCCTGGTCATTCTATTTTACATGTTCTTCTGTTTCCACTCCATCATGACATATAAGACACACTCTGTCATAAACATCAAGTCTTTCATATCGGCCTGTCGCTAACCTTATTGGGGCAACACCACATTGAAATTTGCTCAATGCTGATCTATGGTTATAAGGCATCACCACTTTTAAAAAATTCTGAATGGCAAACTTTGCTCTCATGTTACCAACGGAGCCTTTCAAGGGCTAATAAAAACGGCCACATTTAGTCTTACAAAGTCTATCTTGATTTATACACACACCATAATACTTCCCACTTGAAACTGTTTACCGGCGCTCTTCAACATAGTTCCACTGTTTTTATTTACTCAAGTAGGGTTTTAGCAAATCCCGTTAGGGGGCAATCAATTATCAATCGAATCGGAGAAATATTGACATATGAAACGTGTATGTTAAGTTACGATCCTCTAGCCCTCTTTTGGTAACGTCTTATTTCTCATTTATTTGTGTTTATATAATGATTTGTTCTACAAAACATGCAAGATAGCGAGTATTGTCGATTTTCCTATAAATTTTAGGAATTAGTTTGTTCGATTGTCAGAACATGGTAAATCAAGGAAATAGATCGATTTGCAGCTACATATATCACGGATTGAGGAATGTCATGTCTGCTTATCAAAAATAATAAAACAGGGAACTATGTGGGACCTCGCAAACATCAAGACCTGGATACCACAATTTCGCTTTTATTTTATTTTCTTGTGTTGTTAATTATTTCAATTTTCTGTAAGCATTTATCATCATAGAGGTGGAAAAATAATATCAAACAAACAAACGAACAGCTTTCAACAGTATTATCCAAATGTCTAAAAATGAAACGCGCCAATTTGATTCTGATATTTGTAAACCCCTGATCGAACATACAACACCCTATCCAGAACCTCAGCTCTTATATTCAAAACACTCATAAACGAAATATGTCTACAACTGATGAGTTTTATGACAGTTTCCCAAGCCAAGGCCCAATGCTATTATCTCCCGTCCAATAAGACACGTTTTCATTATCACTACATTTCCGACTGCCGCCCAAGTGCATTGTGGGTTCAGTATTGTAGAGGATTTGTTATAATAACACAGCCAACACTGGATTACGAAGTTTATATTTAAACCGAAAAAGTTACTTAAAAGTTTATCTCCAGCTGATAAGATGGCTCGGGGAGCGACGTGTGGGCCTGATTAACCCTTTACCAAACAATAACGACATATGACGAATTTGTTGCAGACGACTCTAGAAAACATTGTGGTAAAAGGAGAAATTGCTCTTAACGAGCCATTTCAGTAAATTAGTTTTCAATTTCATCACATGTTGAAATGTCGTCTGTAAACTCTTTCAATTTGGGACAGTCGAATAGTTGGCGTTTGGTAAAGGTTTAAGGCTATTTGTCCAGCACCGAGCGACAGAAAGGCGTCTAATCTCACGATATGTGCGTAAAGTCTCGTCTCAGATCAACATATGTGTATTGTACAGACTGATCTGTAGCCACACTTTATACCTCAATGATGCAGACGTATAGACAAAACTCATTTCCGGCTAAAAACGTCAATCATTTTGTAACCAATAACATGATAAACACATGAATAAAGATTGGCGCTCATAATATAAGGTGTTATATTCGCGGTCAGGTCACGTCCATGTAACCCATTACCAAACAATAACAACGTATTGACCACTTTGTTGCAGACGACTCTGGAAAACATTGTGGGAAAAGGAGAAATTGCTCGTAACGAGCAATTTCTCCTTGTCCCACCATGTTTTCTGCTCTTTCTGAAGAATATTTCTCAAATTCATCACATTTTGAAATGTCGTCTGCAAACTCTTTCAATTTGGAACAGTCGAAAATTTGGCGTTTGGTAAAGGGTTAACCGACTCGTCCGTGTGTACACGGCCACTAATCCACTTCAATTATTCCAACTTATCCTTCCTAAATCTCTCGATATTATATCGATACTGAGGTGAATGACTGAACCCCAAACCGATTGCCTATCTCTGTTTGTTTAAAACCATTACCAAACAATAACGACAGTTCACGACTTTGTTGCAGAAGACTCTGGAAAACACTGTGGGAAAAGGAGAAATTGCTCGTACCGAGCAATTTCTCCTTTTCCCACAACGTTTTCCACTATATCAGAAGTTTACTTTCCAATTTTATCACAATTTGAAATGTAGTCTGTAAACTCTTTGAATTTGGGACAGTCAAAAGTTTGGCGTTGTGTAAAGGGTTAAATCCCCCCAAAAAGACGCTTATTTCTTATATTTACTACTAACATAATGTTAACTTACATAACTATTCTAATGGATGGAACGTCTGAGAACCAGTATGCTAAACAACACTAGCAATGAGCGTCAAAGAGCAACCCAAATGGTCGTGTATCATCAAGTATTTCATTTAAAAGCGCTGAACGGATCTTAAAGTTGTTTCACATTTTTTAAATGATTCTGGTTTCATTGAAATCATTCATAGATACTGTTTATGTGAAGTATGTTTAATTAGGGAAAAGGTGCTCTTAATCATTGAATCCTATATCATATGCATTACACTCACAGGTGACAGGCTCAAACACATCAGTGCGAGAAAAGGGGAAATCCATTTGGATGATCAACATTCTCATTTGTAATAATAAGTTTGCTTCAATTCAAGAATTGTATTCAAGAATTCATGTTTCATTAACATGATTTCAAATAATCGTCTGCCGATTGTTCCATTATAGATCCCGACTAGGGTAATGATTATCGGATGGAAGGTTTGATTCCATGTAGGCGCACCACGACTGTATTATAGTCTGCCGATTGTTCCATTACAGATCTCGACCAGGGTAATGACTATCGGGTGGAAGGTTTGATTCCATTTTGGCGCACCACGACTGTATTACTGGGAGATCTATGTGCATTGTATACCTATTACTCCCAGTGGAGTTATATCTAATTAACATTGATTGACCCATCCCCAAACAATAACAATATTTGACAAATTTGTTGCAGACGACTCTGGAAAACATTGTGGGAAAAGGAGAAATTACTCTTAACGAGAAATTTCTGCATTTCCTTCAATGTTTTCTGTCCTTTCAGAAGAGTGTGTATCAATTTCATCACATTTTGAAATGTCGTCTGCAAACTCTTTCAATTTCGGACAGCCAAAATTTGGCGTTGGGTAGTGGGTTAACCTGCTCACATATCGAAAACCTATAACTGTACCTTATACGTTAACGTCATACCTAACGACATATAATCGATTCTTCCAAATTGAGAAATTTGCAGACGACTTTATGTTTTTACGTAAGATATCATTTTTTACTTCTTGAATGAAATAAGGTATTGTCGGGAAAAGGAGAACTTGCTCGTACTAACTATTTCTCTCTTTTCCATCGATAGCTTCAATAGTTGTCTTGAACGAACACTAGGAATGTCAAGTTTGATCATTTGAGAATTAACATTTCGTTAAATGAGTTAATCCAAATTGGAAATGGCAATGTTTTAATTATAATTTGTGAATGGTAATGTATATCTATCACAAATCATACCTTTTTTGTTATCGATGGGCAATTTACACATCCCTTAAAAGCATACTAGCGAACGAACGAACGAACGAACGAACGAACGAACGAACGAACGAACGAACGAACGAACGAACGAACGAACGAACGAACGAACGAACGAACGAACGAACGAACGAACGAACGAACGAACGAACGAACGAACGAACGAACGAACGAATGAACGAACGAACGAACGAACGAACGAACGAACGAACGAACGAACGAACGAACGAACGAACGAACGAGAAAGAACGAACGCATGAACAAATGAATGAATGAATGAACGAATGAATGAATGAATGAATGAATGAATGAATGAATGAATGAATGAATGAATGAATGAATGAATGAATGAATGAATGAATGAATGAATGAATGAATGAATGAATGAATGAATGAATGAATGAATGAATGAATGAATGAATGAATGAATGAATGAATGAATGAATGAATGAATGAATGAATGAATGAATGAATGAATGAATGAATGAATGAATGAATGAATGAATGAATGAATGAATGAATGAATGAATGAATGAATGAATGAATGAATGAATGAATGAATGAATGAATGAATGAAAATGAATGAATGAATGAATGAATGAATGAATGAATGAATGAATGAATGAATGAATGAATGAATGAATGAATGAATGAATGAATGAATGAATGAATGAATGAATGATGAATGAATGAATGAATGAATGAATGAATGAATGAATGAATGAATGAATGAATGAATGAATGAATGAATGAATGAATGAATGAATGAATGAATGAATGAATGAATGAATGAATGAATGAATGAATGAATGAATGAATGAATGAATGAATGAATGAATGAATGAATGAATGAATGAATGAATGAATGAATGAATGAATGAATGAATTTCAGAAAGCAGTAAGCTATCGAACACAAAAGCAATTTTCAGTTACCGTGGTGTTTTACATTGAAAGATAAAGAGCCCCATGTTCGAATGCCGCTTCACTAATTAAAACTAGAGTTCACTTACGCACACTTATTGTCGAACTCCATTGTTGTAAATCAAAACAAACCCGAACGTCATAGTAATACGCATACCCCATTAGACATGCCTATCGATTATGTATAATAATACACTCTTTCCTAAACGGTAGCCTTTTATTGTCTAAAATTAAAATAGACAAAACTTGACATCGAAAAAGGTGTTTGTGCATGTTGTTATTAAAGGAAAGGACTCAATATTGCGGGAAAATTCTCGTTTTGCCACAATGATTTGAACAATCTGCAAGCCAGGGACTAGTTTGTACATGAAAAATGTATCCCTCACTGTTAATCAATTCAAATCAGTTCCTCAACGGCCTTGTTCCTTCGCCAAGTTTGATTATATGAAATGATGTGTCTAATCTTCATGTATCAATTTGGAAGACAACAAAATATAGCGTTTGATATTTTGTTAAGATTGGGTTTGAAAGAACACCTGTTCTAAAGATATTTTCGAACAACTGAGGCATTTCTTAAGCCATACCTGATATAGTTTGCGATTAATGCACAAAGGGAAACTTTTAAGTACTAAATGAGCTGTCAATGAGCAATCAAAGCATGCTAGAGTTTGTCTTTGTGTCTGTCTGTCTGTCTATGTGTATATGTTTGTCTATATTTCGTCTGTATGTCTGTCTGTGTCAGTCGGTATGTCCGTTTGTATGTCTGTGTTTCTCTTCGTCTGTGTCTGTTTGTTTCTATGTCCGTATGTATGTGTCAGGATGGGTGTCTTTGCCTGTTTGTCTGTCTGTATGTCTGTGTCCGTCTGTGTTTTGCCAAACCATTTAGAACAAAATAAGTTGGTTTGTCTGCCACAATGCTAAGATATCTTCGAACGAACTGCTTTCAATAAAAATTATTGCAGGTCAATTAGGGAAATTTGGACCACCACGCATAGCCCGAATGAGCACATCGTTACTAAACGTGACGAACCGTTCAGTTGGGCCAGGAGCATAACCGAACACAATCCGTGATACAATCATACCTGCAAATATAGGTTAATATAATGTACATTGTGGGGGACAGTGGTTCAGAGGTAGAGCGTCGGCCTCTGGACACGAGGGTCGTGGAAACGAATCCCGTAAGTGGCGGGATCTGCCTTGCGACCTTTCATTAATCCACGTACGGCGCTAGTACCGGTTATGTATCCAGGAAGCAGAATCGACAGTAATTTATCTAAGCTGTAAGAACTTGTTTCACAATCGATGTAAAATAAATAATTTGAGTAAAATGTAATGTCTGTTTAGTTTGGTTTGACCAGATTCAAATATATACTTGTACCGGGGACATGCTTAAGTGCAAGTACTTATTTGTAAAACTATGATACCGATGACAGTTGTGTAATACCAAAGATAGCTTTAACATTTTACAGTATTGCGTCACAAACCCATCATGGCCTAGTTGTTAGAATACAGAACCTGAAACCACATCACATGGTTCCTCTCCGCGCGAGTTCAAATCCCGGTGACGGCATTTGCATTTTCAAGAAACGTTGTCTTTCGACTGACTAACGGAATGCCGATCGTTTTACCCGGTATAACCATCCCATGTGGGCGACTGAGTAAGGGGTCGACCTCCATAGTTATGAACCGGGCATCGCAAAATAACTGAAATGATGTTGACGCGATGTAAAACAATTAGATAAAATCTACATTATTACGTCACAAACGCAAAAAAATCAAGGTATGTAGTTTGTATCAACGTTGTTACAGACACTCCGTCTAATGATACTGTTTCTATTCGGAAGAAATCTTAGTAGAGTTAGTTTAATCTCTTTTTAACCCATTACCAAACAATGATGACATTTAACCAATTTGTTGCAGACAACTCTGGAAAACATTGTGGGAAAAGGAGAAATTGCTCGCTAAAAGCAATTTCTCTTTTTCCCACAAGGTTTTCTGCTCTTTCTGAAGAATATTTTTCATTTTCATCACATTTTGAAATGTCTTTCGCAAATTCTTTCAATTTGGCACAGTCTAAAATTTTTCGTTTTGGAACGGGTTAATCAAAATTACTTCAAATATCCTCGGTAGCTACGTTCAGCCTTTTGACACTATTGATATAAAAGAATACATTGCCCGCAATCAGCTTTCTATCCTTTAGATGCAAACATTATGTCCAAATATCGCATAAAATGTGTCAATGTTTACTAGTGCTTTAAATGCGGACAAGTTACAAGCCCTAGAAGTGTGAGTGGTTACCCAACAGCATATGTTCAAGTTCAAACTATTTATCAGCATAACATCAACATGTCGTTGCTACATGATTATATAGATTTATGTACACATACTATATCTTATCATAATTAAATGAAGATAGTTTGATCAAGTATCATGCGATAATGGAGGCTTGTGTGACATCGCTATAGTAAGAATCACGGATGGTGTTTACTAAATGTACATGTCTTTCGAGTGTACATTAAACACTCTTTTACGACTTTTCGCTAAAAGCTAAAATGTGTTATATGTTGGCCATATACGTAACTCTTTGGTAATATAGTTGTTCTAAGGTCTCTAAATTTTGGACAAACAATTGAGGAGTGGTATTCATTTTCTACGGTGTTTTGAGAGCACATTTTTCAAAGCCTATTCCTAAACATCTTAATTTAGACAGTGCAATTATATGTTTGTTGTTATCAATACAGTGAAAATAATATTCAGGTTCAAAACAACTTTTGAAAGATAAATAACATTGAAGTTTTCCAGAACTCTTTATAATATAATTAACGCTCCATTTTATCGTGGTGAATATCGTCATATCAGAGAATACACGCTCTATAAGGACAGATCTACCAAGGCTAGCAACAGTGTTCATTGAATGACGCAACTTGATGACTTAACTAAAAATTGGTTGGTTTCTATTATCACCAATCATAGGTCAATTCAGATAAAGAAGTCTAACGAAAATCACAATTTCATTTATTCCCAGTTTTTATATCGATTTTGTCGTAAGCTTGATGCGTGTGTATCAAATTTACTCTCGACGATTGAATGCGAATCAGCCGGATCCGGGTTTTGACACAGGCTGATCAATTCAGGTGTGTGTCCTATTGAATAAATATTTGATATTGGTCTATGTGATATTTGGAAGAATGGTTTGATATGCGAGACCTCGTTGACTTGAAATCACATGACTCCTATCTGTGTGTGTTCAAGTCCCGGTGACGGCATTTGGATTTCCATGAAATGAAGTTTTCCGAATGACTTCCAGAATGACAATAATTGACCAGCTTTATGGGCAGTTGGGTATATATAGATTATGATTCGGACATCGTTATATAACTGAACAAATGTTGACTCGATGTAAAGCTCCATGAACATGACAATTGTTATAAAAAGATGAGTTGCTCGTCATGAGAAAATCTTTTTGTCGCAGTGGTTTCAAACGAGTAAATGAAGCTGGTATACAATAACAGTTGGGGATGGGGGTACTTTGAAGTTGGGGGTTAAAGAACATCGGCTTTCATCTATTTCTAATATATCATACATCGGATTTATCTCACTATCTTTAATACAAAAACATGCATTGATATATTTGCCATTGTACGCGATATGGAGATTAAGGACGTTCTCGGTAGTTTTCTTCTGCGCGCTTCATCTGCGCATCCAAGGGAGATAATAATCTGTTACCGAAGAGCTACTTGCATAGTAGTCGGATAACTGTCATTTTTCAAAAAAACGAACATGTCGACCTGCAGTTTTCTTTTTATTCTTGAATTTACAATAAAATTTTAGATAACATATCAAAAATTTAGAAAAATTCTATGAAAGGATTATTTTATTATAAAACTATAGAAAAAGTCCTTAATTAACCGGATTACGGTGAAATTTGTCACGAGTATGGGTGTTAGCGGGTCAAAATACGATTTCCGAAGGAATTAGTTTTTTTAACCTGATAACAATCATACGAGAAATAGTTTTTTATACCACCGAACTCTAGTTAATTAATCTTTCTATTATGATCCCTTAAATGTAATTATATCGAAAATACTTATATGATTAGAATTATACGAAGATGAAGACATTCAATCGAACACCGAATAAATTATCATGTCGCCGCTATGTTGAATTTTCATTGAACCAGGACACTGTTAGGAGAAGCTGTAGATGCTGAATTCGTAATTAGACACATTTTTACAAGTGTAAAAGGTGTTTTGATCAATTTACTTTAAATAAAATGTGATCATGAACATCTGAATTTAGCATTCTGATAAGGTATTCAAAGTGCTATCAGCATTGCATAGGAAGTAGTTCCGGCAATAAATCTATATCACACTACAATGTAATATCTCACTACACTGCGATATAGTAAATTAAAATATTCAAAATTATCACACTGAGAAATCTCAATATTTCACCGATAGGAATAATATAATGAATCTTATAACGTAGAAATGGTTTGTAAGATGTTATGGCTGGATATGTTGGATCCTAGTTCTACGCTGTTTTCAACAGTATTTCATTTATAAAGAGTGAGCAATGTATCTATTGTTGCAAATGGAACAGTTAACCCCATCATCGAATTCGGTAAACTCGTTAGACAAACTGGTATAGAACTTTGATTTCTAAGAGTAAACACTAAAAGCAGGCATATAAAACTCTCATTTCTGATTATTTCTTACATTATTTGCGTGTTTCCACAGCAGAATAAATCTTGAAGAGTCCATCATTTAATTACCAACTACCAAGAGGTGACCTATTCATTGCGTAGGCGTATTAATGAATTGATTAACGAGTTCTTATTCGATGTACATGTACTATAGCAAAACAAAAAGAGTTGCTTATCAATAGCAATATAGCCAAGTAACATGCCATTGAATTCGTCTCCCTACACTTCTCAATCAAATGGTAATTTCGTGCGGGTTAACTTTCTAAAAATATATTTTTGTGTCGTCTGCTTTCCAAATCCTTGAATATCTGCTTTATTTTGTTTGGAAAAGTTACTCAGAGTAGCAAACAGGTTAGATCACAGGCCAGTCGCCAATTTACTTGGCGGCTGGCCTTGGTCCAACCTGTTTGCATAAGCATGAAGCCGGTTCCAGCATTATTAGGGTTCAGAAAATATACATCTTTAAGGGTTTTGACTGACGTAGATATTTTTCTTAAGTCCTTGGGTAAAACGCATCCCTGAACGTGTGCATAGGACTGCTTTAGATTGTAATGTTAATATTCCAGCATAGAATGGTCTATCGTCTTTGTATACATTAGATAACAGAGAAATCATAAAAAATGAATTTAAATTCCTTTAAATGAATTTTCATGTTACTTCTTTAATAACAATAAAACCTGAATATAGTAATCTATCACATCTGATACATATCCCGCTGTAACATAGATTTCATTTAATTGACTTATAGCCCCATCTGGTCGTGTGTGATTCATTTATTCATGTTTGCCATTCCACTATATCCACCAGTAAAAAGGACCACAATGGAAATAAGGAGAAATCAATTTTCCCTTTTTGTGTTATCCTTAAAGTTTGATGTGCTTTCATGGTTTTTCAACATTATTGTATTTACGATACGTGTTTTATAGATATAATATTATGTTGTTGCCGTGTAATGTTAAATCTCTTTATGAAATGAATATATCTATCTACAACGGATCAATTGAAGATTTCTGTTAATTGAAACCAAAGTCGCGACAGTGCATCTTAAAAATAAAAGTGAATGACGCAAATACTCAGCCCCCCACTGACTTATATACGCACGGTATCCAACTTAATTATCTCTTTATCTTCGAGATGACCTTAGCATGTATGGCACTTTTCCAACCGTACAGGGTTCAATCTAATAGTTTGTTATATTAAGGTAGAGTACCTATAATCCGCCATTTTAGAACACTTTCTTTCGTCGGATTACTTCGGACGTTCTCGATATAGAACGGTCGCAGCCGGAACTATTCGGTGTAAAGTGAATAGGTTTGGCAAAGACCGATGTAAGCCGAGAACGACCGAAGTTATCCGACGAAAGAAAATGTTTCAAGATGGCGTGCTATTGGTATTTTACCTTAAGGACGTTCTCGGTAGTTTTTTCTGCGTATTTCATCTGCGCATCCAAGGGAGATAACAATCTGTTACCGAAGAGGTACTTGCATAGTTGTCGGATAAACGTTTTCATTCGGAAGAAATTTACAGTTTGCAATTTTTTTCGATGAATAATCATGTTATCCATAAAACGAATAAAGGTTATTGACATAATCTTATTTTTTTTATGCATTTTAAGTCCTCAGCTTCTATTTCTCAAGTTTAAAGTCATTTTAGTCGTTTTAAGAAATGTTCTTCAAATACGGTTACCATGGAAACTGTTGATTTTCGGATAAACAAACTCGTCAACATATACTTTTTTTTGCATTTTGTATTTCAAGATTAAATTTTACTTCACAGACTGAAAAATGAGAAAATTCTATGAAAGGAATTTTTAGATATCTCGTTTATTATTAATATACATATCAATTTTCAATGCTTTTTGTCGAGTACAAGTATTTGAAAAACTGATTTGGATTTCAAAAACTGTTCTGATTGTAATAATTTAAGGAAACAATGAATTACAAAGTATTGCATGTATGAATTCATGTCTGTTTGTGTTAATAAACCTTCCAGAAACTATCTTATTACCTTTGGTGATGGTATGGTCTTTTTGACAATTTTGCCTCAAACGATTACCATAGAAACTATCATTTTAACTCGTCGACCTGCATTTTTCTTGCATATTTGAATTCACAATAAAATTTTAAATATCAAAAATTTAGAAAGTTCTATGGAAGGATTATTTTCTTATAAAACTGTAGAAAATATCCTTAATTGATTTCATAGAAAATACTGTAACCATCTTATTTACATGAACATGTCGTGCATGACGATATACATGCACCCATAGAAAATAAAACCCAGACAGACAGACAGACAGACAGACAGACAGACAGACAGACAGACAGACAGACAGACAGACAGACAGACAGACAGACAGACAGACACAGACAGACAGACAGACAGACAGACAGACAGACAACAGACAGACAGACAGACAGACAGACAGACAGACAGACAGACAGACAGACAGACAGACAGATAGACAGACAGACAGACAGACAGACAGATAGACAGACAGACAGACAGACAGACAGACAGACAGACAGACAGACAGACAGACAGACAGACAGACAGACAGACAGACAGACAGACAGACAGACAGACAGACAGACAGACAGACAGACAGACAGACAGACAGACAGACAGACAGACAGACAGACAGACAGACAGACAGACAGACAGACAGACAGACAGCCAGGACAGACAGACAGACAGGACAGACAGACAGACAGACAGACAGACAGACAGACAGACAGAGACAGACAGACAGACAGACAGACAGACAGACAGACAGACAGACAGACAGACAGACAGACAGACAGACAGACAGACAGACAGACAGACAGACAGACAGACAGACAGACAGACAGACAGACAGACAGACAGACAGACAGACAGACAGACAGACAGACAGACAGACAGACAGACAGACAGACAGACAGACAGACAGACAGACAGACAGACAGACAGACAGACAGACAGACAGACAGACAGACAGACAGACAGACAGACAGACGTATATTACCAGGATACTGGTAGTTATGTATTATAAAACTGAAAGGTTCCATACATGACTGACTGGCAAGGCACATTCCTTCGGTGTTTCAGCGAAAACAAAGAGATACCCCAGAAATAATCAAAGGGTTGACTTATTTTTTAATGTTTCATTGACTAATCAGTTATTGATTTATCAATTGACAGAATTTTACACATAATATCAGGACCTTTTATGTTTGCATTGTTTTGAAGTAATATGTTGCTAAAACTCTATGCGCGTGTTTTGCAAGCGAGGTTTGAGAAATCGAAATTGATAAAAGAAGAAATTGTTCATTTTTGAACATTTCTCCTTTTGTGACAATGATATCGATATCGTTAGCAAGCAATTTCTCCTTTTCTCACAATGATTTCTGACCTATCAGAAGAGTGTTTTTCAATTTCAGCACATTTTGAAATATCGTCTGCAAACCCTTTCAATTTGGGACCGTCGAAAATTTGACGATGGGTAAAGGGTTAAGGTATATATCTGTAGGACTGTTCATCTGTTTTAGTCAGCAGGGAGCGTTTTCCCGCTAAAAAAGGAAAGGTCCCGTTTGACCTCACGCTGAGATGGGCCGTTTAAACGCATATAATATAAGGATGGTTCTACAATAAAGGAAGATCGTTCCTTTCGTTAGAATTCGGATATGCCCTTCAATCCCATTTCTTGAAACATTCCTAGAAATATAAATATCGATCTGATCTCACCTGTTGCTCCAGCAGCACTCCTAGGTCTAGATAGATCAGGGTGGTAATATAGTAACCAATGGTTGTAATCAAAAACTTCGAAACAGAAATACTTTAAAACCTTTGTAGATCGCAGGATTTATTACAAAGACATAGACATTATTTTGGCATAAAACAATTGTTCTTTATGAGTAATGTATCCTTCAGTTACGGCGGTTTTTAAACCCTTCTATAGCTGATGCGTAACATAAAGATTAGAAATCAAACGTTTATAATCTGAAGCCTTCTTTTCATGGAATAGAAGTAACATTTTCCCAAACCGTTTTACTTAGTTACTGAGTGTTAAGTGATGTTATTGTTGTTTAAGAAGCAAACTCTTTAAAGGGTATATGTATACATGTATTTGTATATATGTTAGGAACATTCTCTTAACATAAGGTGATATTAATGACTTAAGTCTAAAGTTGCTAAAAAGTAAGGAATGTGAAATGATGTCTTATGCCTTTCAGTAGTTTGCTTGCTATCTATCTTGATCATTTCGCATGACGGAAATAAGGTACAGTCAAACTTGTGTTAAGAGGCCAGCCTATGGGACAGAGTAAATTGGCTGTTTAAGACAGGTTGGCTGCTTAATACGAATTGATGTACAATATAAATCTAACAATTGGACTTTCTGTAGTGATTGTTTAAGGCAGGTTGGCTGCTTAAAAGGGTGTTGCTTAACACAAATTAGACTGTATACAAATGTACTATCATAAGTACACGAGGCCCATGTGATGATGCTATCTAAGGATTACCACCGTTCTCTGTTGGTAATACAGATTGAGATAACTGTTTACAAAATAAACAGTATAAACAGTTTGATACATCTGCAACATGAATGTGCAACATCTTCATCACACAATAATTAAAAAGGGTCGAATTGTATCACTAACCAAGTTTTGTGTACTAATTTAGATCTGTGATTTCATTTTTTCCATAGAGGATAATTCATTTCAAAAAGCGTACATTATCAATCTGTGAGAAAGTCCTTTGAACGCTCGACATGCCAATTGAATTCTATAGAGAAACGAAACAACTGTTATTTTTGCTAAATTTGACAATGTCATAGATTGGCCCGAAAAAAGAAAATACGTAGATTCATTGGGGGCAATGTGTTTATATATATGAATTTACATTAATTATGCACATTATTTATGCACTTTATTTATGCACTTTATTTATGCACTTTATTTTTATTATCCAGATTCCTGGTATAATGAAACTTTATGATTAATATCGTATTTCTTTTTCAATGTTTTGACCTCAAAGTGACTTATAAGCCCAATACAATACAACTTGGCCGGTTGTTGAAAATATTGTTAATATTTAAATGCATATTCATATGTACATCACACAATGTCACTTTAATAAAACTTACCTACTTAGTAACGTATAACAACTTCATTAGTTTGTTTCATCGGTTAGTTGGTTATAACGGTATATTCAATTTCAATATCTAGCGTATGCGGTGTTCTAGTGGTACAGTGTCGGCCTTGGGACACGAGGGTCGTGGGTAACGGGGTTTGTTTTGGTGGCTTTTCGTCAATTCATATACGGCATTGGTACTTGTTAAGCCTGGGGTCCTGGTCCGTGTGTATGCCCCGCACTAGGCGGGGTAAACACACGGACCAGGACCCTAGGCCTGTACTTGTCATGTCTCCATGAAGTAGAGTCGAGAGAGATAAAACTAAGTTGCGAGAAATTGTTTTACAATCGATGTTATAATAATAAATTTGAAGTAAGCATCACATGGACTAATCCCATTCTGAGTGTTGATGAAGTTCATATTCCAGTGCGGGTCTCGACTGGTTAAGTTGGCGGAGTTAGAACCCATGGGTTTCCGAGTTCGAGCCTCATCGATACCTCTGGTTTCGTCGGAGTGACCTTTGGCAAGTAACTTCATAGCCCTAGCCAAGTACTCGTTGATCCAGGAAAGGCGTTTGATAACTGAAAACCTGTTGATGTGGCGTTAAACGCAATACAAACAAAAGAATAGCATGAGATATCCTGGAGACCAATACGTATGCTGACATGTTTTCCAAGATTTAGCGAATTGCTTAGCAAATCACTTCATCGACAGTTTGTCACACATTTTAAAATCATCAGAGGAATAATTGTTTACCATTAACGTCACAAAGTGGACATAAAATGTTTGTATTAGTTGTTTTGTCAGTCAAACCATATGGTTGCCATTTATGATAATTCAACCAACCAATCCGAAATTATATTTGTCAAACTATATATTAGATCAGGTAGAAGATTTAATGCGTGAATTTATTTATATGTACAATACTTTGATAAAAAGTATATCTTTAAACGAATTACGTCTTGCATAAGGTTATATTACAAAAACAAATCTTTGGTATACTTTATAGAACGTTTTGTAGGTAATAAGTATGTTTCTGATCAGGTTTACCTACGCCGAGATTAAGGAACGGGCAAATGGGATCGACCAAGGATACAGAGAAAATGCGTCATCTATGTACATGTATGTTTCTTTGTTTTATATTGACATTAAAATATGTCTAAGAACAATTTAAAAGTTTATGCATGATTTCCCCCTTTCACTCGGTTGTCGATAGTGTTCTGAAGTCAAGGCAAAAGGTTGTATGGTGTAGGTTTAAGGGTGTTTGATCCTTCACCAAACGCTTAATTTTCGTTTGTCCTGAATTGAAAGAGTTTGCAGACGACATTTCAAAATGTGATGAAATTGAAAAATAACCTTCGGGTAGGGCAGTTTCTCCTTTTCCCACAATGTTTTCCAGAGTTGTCTGCAACAAAGTGGTTAAATATCGTTATTGTTTGGTAATGGGTTAAGAATGTTAAATGCTCATACAGAAAACGTCGACATTGCATTTCCTTATGATCACTCTTTGGTTTATCAAATGTACTAAATGATTGATATAATAACACACTTTGGCGATTTTAGGTAGTCACCGTTATCATGTAACGAGGTTTTACATCACACGAACAGTACTTTCAGTGGTGTTGCGATGCCTTCCTCATAAAGATGTAGGAAGACACCAGAATTGACGGTCCATAAAACCTAGTCAGGCCGGGAAGAACTATCGACAATTGTTAAGACAACCGGAAATACTACCTCTCGTTGAAAACCCAAATACAGTCATCGGGAATTGAACCTTGCGTAGTGGGGTCATGTGATCTCAGATTCTGTACTCTTACCATTTAACTTTGATGTTCAGAATGTGTGATACTTGCTAAACAATTACATCTAGCAGCTAATATCTATCGTATCGATGTTGTTGATTTAAAAGGTGCTTGTTCACAGATGTGACGAAACTTTAGAACTGCACATTAGCTGTACTGTTCAATGGTATGTACTGACGGATAATCACAGGAAACATAATTAAATAGTTTTTAAGTCTTTATAGTGTGTATGCAGTGAATAATCATGTTTTAAATCCAAAAGCGTGACATCGCTTTTGAGATCCAACACATTCAAAATTACTTAGATAAATTGACGTTTCCTGAATTAATTATACTTTTTAGTTTAATTGTATGTCAAACAATAATGCAAAAACTGTATAGTGCCAATGAAATTAATTTTGACTTTCACATTTTCTCTTCCGTGAACAAGCACACTTAATGGGATGTTGACTCACCAAGCCTACTCCTCCTTGTGTCGTACCTTCACGAAGTATATTTGATGGCACATTCAGGACTTGAGATCGATACGTCAGCTCATTTTCCCCAATTTGTATTTTCTGCTGAGTCGCACTCCCTGGTGTAGGAGTGCACTTGATGAATCTATTTTTATTTTAGGAGTTGATTTACAGTCTTATCGACAGTTTTGGAAGTCCTACTGTGATACAAAGCCGCAGTTTGAGATGGACTAAATGTGAGAGGGACCAAATATACGTACATATACCTGGTACTAGAGCTATAACCGCGAAAACGCAACACACCATATGGAAAAGTGTGGCAACCCTTGGCGTGATATATCAACATTGCGTACTGAAACTGCTCGGTCTCTGACTTACATAAGACATTCACTTCGGCCTTTCTCTAGACTAACCCATGAAAGCATTCGGAACACCTCGGTCATTTCTTAAAATAACCACGGAGTTAATTTGGAGCCATTTTGAAAGTAGTCCAGCAACATGGCCTCGACGAAGGGCATGTCCGTTTGCAATCGTATCTACTCGGCAATCCCCGGCACATTTCCGAGTAAATACGATTGGGAAAATATGAAACACAGATGTGTTGATTTGATAATCTTAAATGAAATTAGTGGAAAAAAAACACAACAACAACATTCAACTGTGATATTTAATGAATGTACTTATGTTTTTATATTAATATTGAGTCCGTGTGTGTAATGTTGTAATCAAGTGTGAAAACAGCCACATTGCCCCACGATTTCTGGTGTAGTCATGAATTATCTTCGTGGTATATCTACCGTCTTGTGCCGGGGATTGCTACATGTCACTGTTAAGAGTTATTCGATTTGTTAGCGCGGGTCGACCACGGCATGTTGTGGGTACTGATTGCGTACCAGTTATACGTTATTTCACAACGTTCTCGACACATTTTCATCCGGGTAACTACAAACATACATTTCCGCTGAGTAGTAATATACGGAAGCCCATTAGGGCTTTTTAGAGAAAGAACTTAGATGACAGAAATATGTACCTAGATCTTAGACATTAGAGCTTGAAAATTAGGTCTTAGAAGGAAGTGTCCATGAGAACCACTACGCCGTAACATCCTCACCGGCACTTTTCTAGAAACAATGTGCTATAGATCTCTCCTAAACACCAGCCATCCCCATTTCCTCCTTTTGATAGCTGATACAGCTGGCAGATGCTTCGTTCTCCTCCAAAAATCTTAATCTTTATTTAAGGATCTCCAGAAGGCATGTTTTGAACTTGAGCAAATTTTATCCATAAAACATTTAGTTAAACGACCTCCTGTAACCTCCTGTAATAGCTTAATAGTTGACGTCAAGAGGGGGTGGGGGGGGGGGCAATAGAGACCGGCCAACCTAGGCGCAATTCCTTTTGCATGCCAAATTTCCAAGTCTGGTATGTGTAGACTAACTAAAGACCATGTATGACAACGTACAAGAGTGAGCTCTGTATACTAAGGGAAGACAAACAAACAAACAGACTTTAATAGACAGTCTTCAATATGTTACATAAATAGAACGATTGTGACGGTATACGGATGGGCCTGGCAGACCAAACCTAGATGGGCTTGTCGCGTTATTTTGGGAGCAAAACTGGGGTTTGGTATACTTTTATATACATTGATCGTTCACTTACATGCTGTTTTGTTGGAGCGGGGGCGAAACACATTTCACAGGATTGCTCAGGAACACATCTCTGTTTGTACATCTGTGATTCAGCTTCATAGTCCATTGGACAGAGGCTGATACACACTGCTAATATATTTTTTTCGGAGTAAGCCACTTATATACGGAACACATCTGGGTGGGTGATTTGTGTTTTTTACCGCTTTCAGAATTTTTCCAACTCGATCAGTAAGTAAATGCATCTCCAGTAGGAAAAGAAATTTGGGTAGTGGCTTTCCTCAACGTACAAGAGAAACAATTTAATTAGCTCCAGTTATGAAGCCCTGTATTTTCCTCGTTTAGTCAAAGCACTGTGTACACTGTGTCCTAAATATCATACAAAAAGTAAAAAACAAACAATGCGTACGTGAAAATAAAGCTTTATTCATTTGTGTTTTCATCCATGATAACCATTTTATAATACAATAACGGTAACAGCATCAGGACTTCTTTTTTCCGTGAGACAGACACACTCGTAGCTAGTAACCATAGAGACCGTATCTACTATACACAGAATGAGATTCAGCCCTATTGGTTAAAAACTGTCGAGCCGAACATCCGAAAAATACGGCGTCCGGCATGAACGGGTTTTCACCATAAGGTGCTCGTCTGCTCAATATACCGAATCAAATGTAGACTAGTAATGACACCGAGATTATAATTAGGGCAACCCTTATGGAAATGATAGGCAAACTCTGATTCTCCGTTCTGATTGGTTGATATTCGACACAAGCGGACATTGACCAATCGGTAAGCAGAAGCAAATGATAAACAACCAGAAGATTTAAACATAAAGAAAGTAATTACTTATCATATTTAATGATTCCTAAGTTTAAGTTTGACTTGGGAATACCCAAACGTTTATAATTTCGGTGTCAGCTGTTTTAACCGTTATCAAATGAGATAAAATTTTATTTCAATTGAGCAAAACTTATGTTTCGACATGTCTGAATAGGGGTTTGGTCCTTGTAAAATCAAAAGTTTGTAACAACTGAGTTTTACTGAAGTAGAAACAACCTTAAGGTTCTACAAAGAAAACCGTTCCATGTTTTCTCGTTGTGACTCATTTATTGGCTCAATAACAAAATGACCGACCCTCAAACATCTCTCGATCCACTTTCGAACCTCTCCAAATAATGAAATGATGTAATCGACCACACAGTTGTACGTTTGTTGGATATTGGAATTTCGACATATTTCGCTATTCAATCGAACACGATGAATTAAAATGATATGTTGATTTGGTACCAGGTCTAGATCGCTTAACAGAACGTACAAAAGTGAGTGGAGCCGAACTCGTCAGAGAGGTGCCGATTGTGTTTCTGGCGATTTGATGGCCAGAGTACAAATATTTCGGTGACACAAAGTTGGTAGATGCTAATACCCTGTTGTAACGAGAAAATTGCCTCGTTATATATATAACGAGAAAAATCAAGTCGTTAAAACGAGAAACTTAAATCGTTATAACGAGTTATTCGGTAGTTATAATGAATCAAGTCGTCACGACGAGACAATGAAGTCGTTATAACGAGTTATTCGGTATTCATAGTAAATAATTATTCACGATGAAGTCGTCACGACCATTAAGTCTTTATAACGACTAACTCATTTCGTTATAACGAGTTATTCGGTAGTCATAGTGAATACTTATTCATGATTAAGTCGTCACGACAATTAAGTCTTTATAACAACTAACTCATTTCGTTATAACGAGTTATTCGGTAGTCATAGTAAATAATTATTCACGATGAAGTCGTCACGACCATTAAGTCTTTATAACGACTAACTCATTTCGTTATAACGAGTTATTCGGTAGTCATAGTGAATAATTATTCATGATTAAGTCGTCACGACAATTAAGTCTTTATAACAACTAACTCATTTCGTTATAACGAGTTATTCGGTAGTCATAGTAAATAATTATTCACGATGAAGTCGTCACGACCATTAAGTCTTTATAACGACTAACTCATCTCGTTATATAACGAGATAAAACATTTCACAGTCGTCATCTCCGTGTCACCGTATACAATACATATTAATGGTCTGAAAACACAGACTTTATTCTAGCTTTGACACAAATTACAGTTTATACACATGAGCATTGAGCCATTATTTAATCGAACTGTACTTGATAGTCTACTCATAAACTGGCACCCAAGATCAGTCTGTGGCAGAGATACGCAGCCTTGTTAGAGACGACACTATTCGACAGGTTTCTGTAGGGTCTTTTTTTCCCGAGTTTCGAATATGTAAGGACATATTTTAACTCATTACGCACACCAGATGTTTTTGAAAATGAAAGTTAAATGTCGTATTAAATGAAGAAGGCTCATACGCAACAAATTCATTTGAGACGATATTTTTCGTAAGTGTTTTTATGATATCGATATTTCAATATAAAGATTACATATTTGCAAGTGTCGACAACTGAGAGTTATAATGAGTTAAGAAGATTAAGTCCATTAAAACGTAAAACATCAAGTTTGACACCCCGAGTCGGTCTGAGCAAATTGCACAAACTGATCCTGAACGACATTATAGGCAAAAACTATCAGGTACCGAGGATTAAATTCCGACTCGTAATTAATGTAATAATAATGTGCATGTACTTTCACCAAAAACATAAATTTGGTTTATTCTTAATGAAAGTACATGTTATGATTTATAACCATATAATAATAAGATACCATTGCTTTGATAAAACATCTCTGACAGTATTTAAATATTTTAAGTTTTTTTCATTTTTCATATTTTTTCCTTATTTTATCTAATTTTTCTACAACATATAACTCAGCTCAATGTGTTTTAGTTAAAGTAAGTGGTTCATTATTGATACGTAAGTGATCGGGTTACTGCGGAGACCTCCGTAAATCACGTAATTTCACGAAGTTGACGTTACGTCATTATGCGCTTCATACACTCTACATACGATTCGAATCGTGTTATTTCGTGAAATTCCGTAGCTCGCGGACCTTTCCGAGTAAGCATGATACCAACCGCGAATCAATAATGTACGTCATACTTTGAAAAATGATCAAACTACAGAAACAAATATCACTACATGGACGAACACTGACCATATAAATATATAACCACAGTAAAATAACATAGCACAATCATACATCTACTTGCAAAATCATGACACCATGTATGTTGTGTCATCATGAAGTGTAAGTTCGGAACCTTACAAAAAGCCTTAATGATTTACAATTAAGTAAAAGAAAAGGTCAAACACTTTAAAAAAAACACATCACAAGACATGTATGAAATACCATTGTGGAATAACCTATGTTAAAAAAGATATTTTAAATTTATCAAACTTGAGACATGTGGGTATGTCAGGGCAGCGTTTCACAAAATGCCTTATTAAAAGTACCTGCGTATGTCAAAACGCATTTAGATGGATAAACATGGATAATATCCCAAAAGTGTAACGTAACATGGCATTTCGAACTTCTTGGATGTTTTTGAATGTTGTTTTATGCAATATTGAAATAAGTAGGGGATTCAACAATAGTTATTGCTTATGTCTAATGTTGTCTAATAAAACGCGCCCTGATGAGTAAACTTCAGGGGGAATATTATCTTGCCTATCATACAAAAACATTTAAATGCTAAATAGATCCACACCAATCTGTTCTACACGAGTGTAATATTATTATTTGGAATGCGTATAAATTATCATTAACGTTAGAGGGTACAATGACAACCCCCTTTTGCGTCACTTTGTAAAAAAAACTTCGTAATTTAATCGCAACATTTTGGCTCAATAGCCACAATGAAGTATCTTTGAGCAGTTTCCACAAGTTACATTTATATGCAATGTGACGAATATATCAATAAATAGCATGCTAGTTAATAAATTAAGTAAAGAGAGCGTCTTGAACAAACGATGTAGATAACTAAGCATATGCTCACATTACACATGGAAAGAAAACATAAAACCAACCATGTTTAAGAAATCAAATTACATACTTGGGTAAATTATCTTAAAGATGGATTTGGTTGAGTTCACACTTTTTCAAAGGACGTTTTCATTTTTTTCTGTGTGATCGATTATTTGAATTGCATTTTCGTCGCTCTCAACAATATTTCAGTTACATAGCATTTGGTCAGTGCACATTTCCAAACATTCAAGTACAATAACACATTTTTTCTATCAAAGCCTACAACCAACGAAACGACCTCTATCACTCATGGCACATAATTAATGTCATTTAAGTCATTTCGTCTGCTTACATCTGAACCTTTCTTCCATAAAATTTGCCCGTTTTATTAGAGTAAATAATCTAACTCCTACAAACTTGTAGATTATGAAACTAACTCAATACAAATCGGCATCCGATTGGTCAATGCTCAAGTCATTTTACTATCAACCAATCAGGAATAACATTTGGCTTTTACCGAAACGAGGCATATAAAAGGCGCCGTAATCATTACTTCCTTAGACAAAAATACGTTTATTGTTAAAACTGTCTAACCATTTTGCCAACCCTTAAAAACTTGACCGAACGTTTTACCACAGGCGTAACACACACTAACTAAAAGCGATTATTACTAATCAAAGATTTCATGTTCACAAAAGCTTCCCGACTTTTGGATTGCGTTGTCTTGACGACGTTTGTTCAATGCGATCCCTTTCGCACATATAAGAATATTTGGCATCTCAGAAACTCGTATTTGTCTCTCTATCGAAACATTGATGTATACAATAAAGTCTGGGTCCGAGCTTGAACACGAAAAGTTCATTTGTCTGATCCAGAACGTTTTAAGTATTATGTACGCATGAGACTGGTTAGACCACGTCACATCAATATAATGTCTAAATATCTCGACTATTTCGCCAAATCTACCATAGTATATAACCATAAGGTCGTGCAATCAACATTGGGCGACCACGAATATTTTCTAACAACGCGATTCATATTTTCGTTAGTTAGCTTGCCTTCATCCGGCTTCATTGCCAACTCTTAATACATTAACACACATATAATTGAACTTTTTAGGAGTTTTTAGTGTGACACGAATCGCAGGTTTGTTTATTTTTTTTCACGAAGTATGAATGAAAATGATGCGTTTAAACGAATTAAAACCTTCTCACACACTCTTTTACAAACAAACGAATGCAAATAAAAGAAAAATCGTGTATAGGTGTTATGTTGGAGTGGCCACTGTAGAAAGACAAAATCATTGAGCAGGGTCATGTGAACAAATAAGATATATTCGATAAGAAATATGAAATGGCATTCTATCGACAAATGATAAGAAAACTTTCTCTCTCAATGCATCTTGAAGAAATACACAGCTCACTGCTAAAGAAACCTCGTCTTGTAAACGTTAAGCCGAAGTGATGCTTTCGGCCAAAACCTTAAAAAAGCAATAGCATAAGGACTTATTACAAAACATTTTTGATTTAGAAATAATGAAAATATGTTCTCTTACTTATCGTGGAAGGAATGACTTTCTGACACCCTATCTGATCACATGACCCCATTCGTTACTATACATGCGTGTTCCTAGGAAGAATCCGACTCCCCATAGGAACCGTCCGATTCATACCGGCCTCGTTTTGATGGCATCTCATCATCTCCATCATGGCTCCTTTCCGACTTCATGCTCGGGTTAAAGTACATATTCTCCTGAAAATTAAACCCTTTCAACTGAAGCTGAAAGCGGCCATCTTGTGAGAAAGTTGGTCCTACCCTGAACTGGTCGAACGGGTGTGCCGACGTCTGTGGCGCGGAGAGTATGTTCTGTGGCTGCTGGTAACCGGAAGTATAGTGGCTCCCCACTTCCGGGTTGTTGTCCGGCATGTTGTAGATGGCGCCGCCGCCATATTGGTACTGTTGTACCGGACTGTACTGGGACCGACTGGACGAAGTGGACGAGTAATCACTATTCGGATAGTAACTACTCTGATCGGAAGCGCCATCAGGGTCAGACTTCATGCCACCGTCACCAACAAACGGGAGATATCCGCCAGAGTGCGCCATCTGTCGCTGAAAGTGAGGCTGGCCGTACATATAGTCCGGCATGCCCGGCTGGGTACCGGCGTACATTTCCGGGTACATTTTGTTGGCCGGGTTGTTGCTGAAAAAAATACAAAATGGCTGCGGTTAGCTGTATTATGCTTTAATAGTGTGTGATCAAACTTACTTATTAACTACGAACTAGGAAAACGTCATTTCTCAAGGAAGAGTCAAGTTTAAGTGTTAAAGGTGTAAGATAATAAAGTCACACATTACATTATCTTGAGACCATTATTTCAATAAAACTATACAAATGCCTTGCATTTCAAAACATACACGCTTCCAATGAACCCAGCAGTATTTTGGTGATTTTCCAAATAAGTAAAATGTACATTTTGGTTGTTTACCAAAAATGTAAAATGTACATTTTGGTGGTTTACCAAAAAAGTAAAATGTACATTTTGGTGGTTTACCAAAAATGTAAAATGTACATTTTGGTGGTTGACAAAATATGTAAAATGTAACTATTGATATCCTTACCTATCCTGAGTGTCCCTGAAACCTTTAGCGAACGGATTGTGGTCTATTTTTAGCTGAGTTACCTGAAAAAAGAATCAAAATTAAAATCAGACATAAAAACTGCTTTGTAAATGGGAAACAATTGGCTTAAATAAGTTAGAAATATCCCATAAAACGATGAGATGTTCTCTTGTTTTGTTTGTTTGTAAGGAATACAGTCCTTTTTCACCTTTGTTCGGTTATATCGTGACGACAGGTTACATTTCTGACCCCTACCCCCTTCAGCACATACACTAACCATTGAAAGAAAGGAGAGTCACTTTTATGTGTAAACAATAAGAAAAGAAAGCAATGTCACGTGTATATAGAGCTCTGTTCTGTTTGGCTGTAATAGTCATAGCTTATGAAAGGGAGCAAAGTCACTCGTACATAGATCTCTGTGCTGATAGGCTGAAATATTTATAACTAATGACGGAGGGAAAAGTCACGTGTACATACATCTGTGTTCTGATAGGCTGTTACAGTAATGAACTGATTCTCCGGGAAGAAGTGAGTTTGCAGTGTTTTTGGATCTCCGGTCTTTGAGGGCCCCACCTCTATCACGTTGATTCTCGGCTGATATTTATGCATGGAGTTCACCACGATCTGAAAAGAGAAACAGCCTCAACGTTAATATATGCTGTGGATTGATGCTAACTTGATAATATACGGGTGTTTTGAGAGGAAGATGAGATATATTCACAGCTTTATTTGGTAAACCTAATAATTGAATTAATATCTTAATTGAAATCAAAATTAAGTCGTCATTTATATGATCTATATCTAATTTTATATAATATAGTATACACTGATTATAGCAAAACAGTACAATTCAACAAAAAGACATTTCATTGTTTACAGGAGAGAGATTCAAATTCATGACTTAAAGATTCACAATTAATTTCTTAATGAGTTGGCGTAATATATAAATTTACCTAAATTATAAATACTGTTCGTTGGTGTTTTTGACATAAGATTAAAACATTTCTATCTAGTTGACCATGTGTAAACAAAAGTAGCGTTTAAGTTATGCTTGCCTTAATGTTTTTTACTTGGGGCAGATGAGAAGGAAGTGGTATTCGCTTTCGACAATAGTAAAATTGCAATTTTGACAATAGCGTTCGTGAATATGTACTTTTATTTTTATTTTTGGCAGGACCTTGCAATAACTTTGATAAACAACCTACCTGTCCGACACTGTTTTTATTATTCGTCAACTTGAGTTTGTTAAACAAGATGTCCTGTTTCATCCAATGTTCTCCTGAGTTGGGTGAGTCCGGATGTAAGTATACACGTCCAGCTGTAAAATAACAAAAACAACAATTGTCAATTTTGGCGCGTAACCTGAATATTCATGTACTAATATGTTGTATGTGTTATGTAGTATGTTACTTTTGGAAGGGCACACCTAGCTCTGTTTCGACAAAGTTAATTGTCTTACTTAAACAAAATGTTGTACAAACTTTTATTTCAATCTAGTTCACTCGTGTATCTTGGAACAAGTATGATGAAGCTCCATAACTAAAACGCTGAAACATTTAACGTGAAATCCTAGAATGCGTGTGTGAAACCACGTGTTCAAGTTATTATATATGAACTATTTGTTATTACATAGATATTGTGTTCAAGGTACATGTATAAGGAGTCGTAATATGGTCGGAAGAAACCGCCATTAAGAGAAACTCACTTTTCGGGAGCTGCTCGGCTTCACCAACGGGTATCCATTTGCTGTTCTGAAATTTCCAGTGATGTTTGTCGGCCAGAATAACGTCAATGTAAACGTTGTACATCTTTCCTTGTTGTAGTCCCGTCAAGCTGAATTCTAGCACCGGAAACATACGCCTAGAAACGGAAATACAAAGGTTAGAGAACATTCATCGCTACGAGAGAGATAAATAAACAGCAGTTTAAACTAGTATTTAGGATATCAAAATGATGGAATTTGATATTTCAATTTATATTCTTTAACATCACATACGCCTCTCACTGATTAAGACAGAACTATGGAACACCGGAATTATACGACTAGAAACGGACTTAAAACGTTGCTACAACGAAACATATATCAGCGAGATTGATTGGAAAGTGATTTCGGAAATATATACAGGTCAATCCAAAAAGTACACACGTCTTTAAGTAGAACAAAACAGTTAACTAACCGTTCATTGCTTCATGGAAATATAAAGACGAATCAATGAGAAACAACCCTCTCTGAACGTAATAGAAATGGAACAGTTACAATATCATTTTCAAATATAAAATAAAACTGTGGAATTAGAGTAAGGCCCGGCGCCTTTCATTACTTTGATGGGAAAACTTGGTATATAAATAGTCGTTGGGTTGCACCCAGGCTCGCCTTGCTAACGTGATGGGATAAAAACGCCAACCCATTTCGCAGTTTTGGCCCCAGACTATCTTACTCATTTGAGCGATTTCGCACGGCGGAAACAACAGATGGTTGTTCACAATATAACCTAATTTAAACAGATGGATATATAGGCTTTGGAACACAGTTATAAAGGGGTTTGGATTGCGTATGAATAATAGTTTTGAGTATCTATATACATGCGATGTTATTTCATTCGTAAAAGACATTCTGTTTTCATAAAATTTAAATATCAATCCGTTAGATAGCCGCTTTAAACATAATTAAAACAGTTAGGAAACCATGTAGTACAACGTTAGAGTATGCATGTTTTAGACCTAGAGATCAAAATAGAAGACAACTTACCTCCCCTGTTTTGTGACAATCATCTCTGTCGTATGCTGATGAAATTTCTCCCATAGTTCTCGGTTGCATAGAAACACTCCGGCCTTTCCAGCACTGAGATTGTGGGCATCAAACGTCCAGGCATCGGTCTGAACTGCAGACTTGTGGGTGGGGTATGGGTGCCCGTAACCATGCACACCAAGCTGCTTAGGTACGCCGTAGTTTACATACGGGTACCTCATGACGTCATTAGAAATGACATCACTTCCGGAGTGTTGCGGCTTTTCGTACTTATGAAAGCTGCGACTGAAATAAATGGTAGTTTATGAAATATTGAAACACGCGGAATTTCTTAATTCTAGAATAACGTTTGGGTGTTTACAATAAACTTTGGATGAGTACAACGATCTAAATTTTTCTATATTTTTGGTAATGTTGGTAGTTATTTAAATACCTTTAAAAATCCGTGCATGCGATTGGCAAATTCCCCAATAGGAGATGTTCAACCCGATCGCAAACTCTGAACAAATTTGTATTTACTTGGAACCATATCTACTATATGCCCAATTAACACTCAAATTGAATGTAAGCACGTTAAATTTGAGTGTTTTCTTGGACATTATGGTAAATCTTAGTTTCAAATAAATCCAAAATTTCGTGCAGTGAAATGACGGCGCTTTATTGCAAGCGTTAATAGGCGACCGATGTGACAAACCGAAAGTTCTAAAATGTAGTTTGTTAATGAAAACCGGGTTGTGGAAAGCATGAACTAATAACTAACGTATTGAACAGTGTAAGGAACCATGTGACCAAGATTAATCCCTAACAGGGAAATAAAATGGGTTTTTCGACAATTTGAAAGAGTTCATGTATTCATTTGATTTATCTTATAGCGAATTCTATGCTCCATTTTCGGAGTCCCACCAATAACTTGTTTGATAACCCTTGGTTCGATTTGTTCTTGGTGTCGAAATTCGAAGTCTTCATGGTTCAGTGACAAACATCGCCCATTTCAGATAAATGCTTGAAGCTGACAACATGAAGAGGGTTGTAATTTCAAATATATGGAAAGGCTTTAAAAACGCATAGAAGATGTCACAAGAACAAATCAAATGAAATAATCAACTCTTGCCAATTGATAAAAAACTTCCACATTATTTCCGTGTTGGAGGTCATTCTTGATCACGTGATTTCCCACAGTGTTGAATGTAAAATACAAACAACATTTGGTACGTGACGCATTAGTTCAATTACATTAATTGGATTCGGATATAAATAGTTCTACGTCAACTTTTCAAACCCACTAAATGCATTAACGATGCTATTTTGCTTGATAGCTTGGATATACAATAACCCGATCCTGTTAACATTGTGTTCGACTTTTCCATATGGGGGTAGAGTGCTTGCCTTCGTTATTCTATTTCAGAATTTCCGTATAAAAGGATCCATGTTAGGCCAATTTGTTTCAATATACTACATTTACAACTCGAAGTGAATTTGTAAATGTGTATGCATGCTATTGCTCTACCGAGAGTTCGAGACAGTATGGTGTTGTTTTGCTTTGCGTCTTAATCAACTATGTGCAATTCAGTTCTGCCTTTCAAATATAAGATTGTAGGATACATAGAGGGTACGAATAGAAATTCGACCTTCCTTCAATGGGATGATCAAACCACATCTACATCCTTAGTTTTATAGAAATCTGATCAGTATATCCACAAAAAAGACATGTCAGGAATAGCTGGCTTCGCAATACTCAAGGAAAAAGTCAAAGATGTTCCGGAATATCCATAACAAGATGTGGGATATGTCAAGGTCGCTGGTCGTATATGGATATGACAGGGGTTGATTCCTGATTGAACTTTCTTGTCTTGATAGGGTAAGGATTGGGCCGATATTTCCAAGCTATTTTAGTAATAGAGTGTTTATATGTAAACAGCTTTTATTGAGCCTTGACTGCACTTTATTCCTTAACTATGCACACCTTCTGCGTGGGGAGATTTACTTACTCGAGTTTTAATCTCCCCGTAAAGTAGCACTCTGGGTCATCACAGGACGAAGAATAATCTCGAACACGAAAATAAAACGACAGTTTTCGGACAACTACTAGGAGATGGTTCTAAATTTGACTGAAACTGATAACTTCTTCTATGTGACTTTTCGCGCTTCGTTCCATCGTTCCATCTGATATGTGTAGTTTTTTCAGTTTAAAAAAACACACAAAAGATAGATTCGTACCAATTGCTGTTTACACAGATACATAGATGAAGTTTTCAGCCACGTCAAGTAAAAAACCTGAACTCTTGATAGTTGTCGGAATACCGCTATCTTATTTTCGCGTTAGAGATTGTTTTTGGTCGCGCGATTCCCCAAAGTGAAGGTGAGCGAATTCAAACCATAATATGCGGTCAGGGTGCAATAAATGCTATTTACCTATATATACAAAAATGTATAAATAGCATGTTTACGTTACCTCTGGCGTGTCCCGACTCTTTAAAAAGAGAGAAAACGAGATCAATTAAAAGTAAGTGAAATAATGTGAAGCGTAACCTTTCTACACACAAAATACAGACAGACGAAGAACAAAGAGAACAACACAAGTTATTTAGCCATGCAAACAAGTTATTATATAGTGAGAGATTGAAAGACACAGAACCAAGTACTAAGCATGCAATAGAAAATGTAAGTTGTTGGATCTGACGAGAGGTGTGTCATCAGCATTTGATGAATGAAACAAAACGAGAATAATCTATGATTGCATTAGTCACGCCTTTTCTAACGGACAAATTATGCTTTTCTGCAAATAGACATCTGTATCAGGTCGAACTTAAAGGCACATCAAAGGAGAGGAGTACAAATAGATTACAGGACAGATATATGGAGTTCTTTTATTATGTTTATAAAAGTCATGAGAATTAGTTTAGGATTGCATTGAGACCCTATTAAATAGACTGAATTAAAATAGGTTATTTTATGCTTGAAATATAGTTGTCTCCAATTCAATCATGTTTATCAACAACCTGTTTGTTTACATATTCAAAATAACGAATTCTGATTGGTCGGTTCAAAAATGTGTGTATCAACTGTCAAGGTCAGAGGTGAAGAATCAGGAATTCTGAATTATAAAACTTGCTAATCTGGGTTATTTCTGGTTTACTTTCACATTTAAGTTGTGCCGATGGTGTTTTCTGGTGATAACTATTTGAATCTGTCCAAAAGTTTACCAAATAATATAGTTTGATTTAGCATTAATCTCCTTTAATGGGCCTTTAAAAAGTCAAAATCCTTTAAAAGAATTAACATAATGTAAACAACGGGTGAATAAATCTGAACTTTGTTAGCCTAATTCTCGCGAAGGTATTAGTCCGCACATAAATTATTTTTTGATGGGGAAGATTACATTAGTAAACGGGTGTTTGTGTAAATTTTATCGATAGTAAGGGTCCAATGGATTGTTACGCATCTCAGTCCAAAAATATCGCCGTTGAATTAACTATGGTATACACGTATTTGAACGTATTTTGAAATGTTGGTGTCAATCATTATTTCCCACTCTTTCTTCTCTGTATGAAACATTCACATATTGCATGTATGAAACTTCTACGTAATTGTTGTCAGAAACTCTACCAAATACTGTATTGGAAACATTGCCATGTACTTTTGGGTGTGATGGTTGCTAATATAAAAGCTGTTTAAAACTATCAGATTCCTACAATCTAAACCGTTTAAAAGTACTGTGATTTATGTCTTTAATCCGTTGTGCTAGATTGTCAAAGCTATCACATTATTTTCTCTCATTTTATTTGGATAGAAAATGGTGCCAGAAAGGCGAACGTTTGACAAGAAAGGAACATCTTTAATAACATTTTTCTAAACCTAATAATAATGAAATGATAACAGCTTTCCTTTCAAACGCTGATATTTCACCAAAAGGCTTTGTAGCAAACAAACTTGAAATAAGCCTTTGTCGAAAACATTGGGGTTTATCTTTCGTATCATCGAAAACAGCGTTGACAACGAAGTGGTCGCATGCAAATGCAACTTCAATACTTGATTCTTGAGCAATTATCTCAAAGGTTATTTGCAGAAGGCCATGTAAAAATTATTGAAATGTTTTTGAGATTTTCCTTTATTAAAACGAATTGTCTTTTCATGGATGAATTGGCAACATAGATGTTTTAACTGCACCAAAGTTAATTATTGATTCCCTTTTCAGCACAACTTAAAACCGTTTGGTAAATATATATTGCAAATTAACCTTTCATGCACATTTATTTAACTATCTAAACAGATAGTATTTTGTAAAGTGTCTATTTTCACGATCTGTGACATAACCAAAAGAGTTTATGAACGTCTGGGGAACAGACTGCGAAACTCGACACTCCTATTACTTGTACTTGATGCTAGGAATTCGCATCAAAGACCGATCCTAGGACTTATTTTAAAAAGAAAGGGGAGAGAGAAAAAGTCATTCATGCGCTGATAAGCACTTTAGCTCGTTTCACTTTTTTGTTCAATGAAATCACAGATTTTCGGCAACTTTGAATGAAGGATTGCAAATGGTCATTTGTAGGAGGTATGAATAGTATCTGAATCGTCTTTTTAACATTTTGTTACTCATAGAACTCAATATATAGGATTGCCTCAAAATATGATTAAGTTCCTCATTTAAGTATGCGCCATAATGGATCACTTTTACCACACAAGATGGGTTACCATTGCATTAATGCCACACAACCGACTACTTGTTATGGCAACAATCGATGTTATATATTTTAAGGATGCTGATAACAACATGCTTTACCAATGTATTAATCCTCAACAACGAAATTCTTTTTGTAGTTACAACAATTTTACATATTGAGGATGCTGGTTTTAAGAAGGGTTGCCAATGTATTTATGCCCCACAACGAACTATTTTATGGTGAAAATACTGTAAAGTCTTAAGATCCGTTAACATGGCATGATTGGTTAAACACTTAAAGGGATACTCGAAACAACAATAGGATAACACAAACAAAACGAAAATAATTTGTAAGAACGTATAAACACATAACATATAAACACATAACATATATACACATAACATATATGCACATAGAGCACCTATTTTGGTAGGTTTCGAAGATCACGAGCCTCGTGTGATTTATTTTGAGAATGAACTACTCAATGTAAGCCCAAATGTTTTCGATTTTAGAAAGGCAATATAAATATATTCCAGTTATTAGAAAACAATGCAGTGTTCTGTTCTTTCTATAGTTGTCGTATTGATGTTTATTCAGTCAATGAGGGGGCAGGACAATGTCAGCTGACCTTCATCTGACCATCGTTAAGTTCTCTAAGAGTTGGTCAACTTGTGATTTTGATTGAATCCATCACCAAATAATAACGATATTTTACCACTTTGATGCAGACGACTCTGGAAACATTGTGGGGAAAGGAGAAATTGCTCTATTTGAGCAATTTCTCCTTTTGCCGTAATGTTTTCTGTCATATCAGAAGATTATTTTCCAATTTCACCCCATTTTGAAATGGCCTTCAGAATGATTGATAGTTAAGATCCTTTATTCCCTTATCTATAGTGAGGAATAGTTCAGATCCTTTATTCCCTTGTCTACAGTGAGGAATAGTTAAGATCCTTTATTCCCTTGTCTACAGTGAGGAATAGTTAAGATCCTTTATTCCCTTATCTACAGTGAGGAATCACAACGAACACAACAAACATTTAAATTCAAAGAAAAGAAAATGAACAATACATGCATAATTCGAAACAAAATGGGGGAAAAACTAGCTTAAATACATACCAAGCATACATTGTACATTGCATTATTAAATTTGCAATTGTAATACAACTTGTAATACAAAGACTGAAAACCCTGTCTTCGAGTCTATATTTGTTTGATTGGGAAAGCGGAGTTTTGTTAGAGAAAACTACACCAATTCCACACAGGCGATTTATTGAGACCGATGCGTCGTTTATCACGAGTTGTGGTATTCAGCTGTTGACGAAATCGGTCTCCATGTCGTAGCAGACGGTCTTCCATCGTCTTCATCGTGGTACAAATGGGTGTATTTTGATTTTTAAAAAATGCTGTAATAGTTTGTTTATGCCACCCCTTCGCATCTGTTAAATTTCTGTAGACAGGAAAGTCATTGGTCACCATGAACGATAAAAAACGGGTTTACAATGTTATAGATATTATTCACTTAAAGAGGCGCTGTTAAATGAACGTGAACATTTCACTTTATACAGATGCCTTTAAATTTTACTTTTACATGGACGCCTTTTAACTTGATATTGATCTTTTAAACAGACAACTTTGATACAATAGGTTTATTCAGTTCTTAAAAGTCCTTACAACGTTTCTTTTGTTGAGACGCATTTTGATGCTCTTCCATGTATTATTATATTCAGATACAATGCCTTTGCATTTTTCTTATGTGCATGCAACTTTAAATGTATTTCTAGCAGATGATGAATAAAATTCTAAATGAACAGGAAATTTTGTCAATTCGTTCATAAAGTTCATGTAAACCTTATAGCCCATTTAATAATACATAAAATGTCGCACGTCTTTCGCATCAATGACAGGATTTACTCGCTGTTACGTACGAGCCCGGATCAAATTTGACTTTGAGCGAATAAATTATTGAATTGAATAGCCAAAGGATATGCCTTTAACGTACAGGAAGCAGACACACAAATCATTGTGACAAAGAGAAACGTTGTTCGTAATGTGCGTTTACTCGATACGTCATACTCCTAACTTATATATAATTCAGAGATACAGAACGCCGATGAGTTTTGATAGAAATTAGTCTATTTTAGAAAAAGAATAAATGACGTTGTTTGATAGTTAGAGTCTAATTGGTGCACAGAAACGAAATTCGGCATTTGAAACAAAATTTGGCACTACTGTTTTTTTGACAGTCAAAGGTTTAAAGATTATAAAACTCATTCTTAGTTAAAAAAAAAATCAACTATCGATTTAGTTCAGATAAGTGCCTATTGGTATTATCGCTATAATATACTAAACGTTCAGTCCACATGTCGACTGGAACCTCATAAGTTTGTGGTCGGATGCGAGAGTGAACTTACCTGTAATATTGTTCGTTATTGTAGGCGTTGATCGGTCCGCCATCTAGTCTCGTCTGATCCGGAACCTGATAAGCCTGACTCTCGGTGTAATTCTGCGCCTGGACGTCTTTAAACTCGAGCACGTTGGTATAGGGCCCGGAGTTCGAACCATACGTCCCGTGTTGGGGCGCGGACACATACTTGACGTCTTTCAGCGGTGTTAACGTGGGAGCGGTGCGGTTGGAAAGTTTCCCGTCCTGATCCCCTTCCTCCCCTCCCGAGGAAAAGGAGTCATCCCCACTGGACGAGGTCTCCCCATTTCCGTCCACCATTCGGCCTCCAACCTCATCAACAAACAGGGCATCCCCAGTATAGCGGGGGAAATCCTTCAATCCCGCCTTGTCCCCAATATCACCATACAACTCACTCTGTCTGTACGCTTCTCGCAACACATTTGACTCAATTAAAGACATTTCTCTCTTCTTATGGTATTTATCACACTTATTGTTTCTGATCAAATCCTGCAACTGTCAACCTTAACTACGTTTGGTATTAAAGAAAACTGTGAATGATAGTCAATAGGTTCGCATTTTGAACTCAATACCTATACGATAATGTCATTTCACACTATTATCTGCTCACAAATATATGATATCCCTTAAGGGCATGTATGCAGTCTACTCTTAAAGCTGATCTCTTGATCTTTGCTTACGAACTAACGGAACTTCTGTGATCTATCGTTCAGGTTACGGCCCTTTATATGCCGATTTCGAGATCATGTGACCATCAGGTAAATTAGCCCCAACCCTAAATCTACCCATTGTCATGGCAATTCCCAATTTGTTCTCAACCAATCGCTGAAGGCAGCTGTTGTTGGAATTCGAACTGATCAAACTTTGGACTTTCTTTTGTTAGCAGTTCGAGGCAGCGCTCTGACTGGCCCGGCAAACTGTGAACAACAACCAGGCTCTCTCCGAGTGGGTTTAATCATGAAGACATTGACATATTGGCATGAACCGTCGGGTAAACACAATCTTTACCTTCCTTCGGTATACATTGCTCAATATATATAGTGGTATTGTGAAATGCATCATTTTTATTATTTTGATTTTAATACATAAAATGTATCTAGTGTATTTATCTCTTTCTATATAATTATTTTGTACTGATATATTCTCAATGTTTTAAAAATATTCCTCTAGATGGCCCAACCACTTGATCCATTGGTTGAATACAATGCAATATAATAATAATCATTTTGGGTCTATAAGCTTCAAGCATTTAATTCTTTAAATGCAAGTGACAAACAAATACACATGCTTAGACAAACAATGATGTTAAATAATACTAAAATAGTAGCATTACCATTTCATGCCTTTGTTTTAAACATACTGTGTATGTCTGTTTTTCTTTGACTACAAATTATTTAAGACATGTGTGTCGAAGTTATGCATCAATTCTGTTAAAAAGCATTTAAGTTTGAAGTGTATTTTTCTATTCTTTTTAAAAGTGATTATTTGTTTAACATTATAGTGCTGGAATCGACTTCATGCAAATGCAAACAGATTAGATCCTGGTCAGCCAACAGCCGCAGATTAAATTGGCAGCTGGCCTTTGCTCTAAACCTGTTTGCTATTCTGGGTAGCTTTCCTAAACAAAATAAAGAATGAATTATTTAGTTTTGGAAAGCAGACGACACAAAGATATATTTTAAGAAAATCATCCAGCATTCTAAGGGTTATGTAGTTGAAATGAAACATCGTGATTGTTTTTTTTTTCTCACGAACTCTCTTCGCTACTCGTAACTTTACCGGAATAGTGTTGAAAGCTACATATATTCTGTAGAAATAATCAATTAAAGTATTACTGATACATCCTTGTAGAAATCTCTGTCGTGGAAAGCCGTTAAAATGTGCCCGGGATATTCATGAAATTCATCACCACCTATCAAACATATTACCATATTTACACATTCCCACGGGCTATCACTGACGATGGTTCGACACAATTAGTATATAACATATGGATACCAATGTCTCTCATGTATTTATCCCAATGCTGCAGATTTAAACAACAAAGAATGACATTGTACATGTATAAATTGCCGAGGGAATATTTTGAACTAACATGAAAAGACGAGTAACGTCTTTGAGTAAAGGCTTATATATATTGTTTAATAAAAGCAGGATTCCATGCTAAAAGATTTTCACCCGTGACTGGTTGATATGGGTCGTAAGCGATATGTTTTCAAGTTGCAGTTGGCCAAAAAGCATCTTAATCGAAGAGAAGAACTATTGGTTTTGTCACGAAGATCACATAGTCTGGATTCTCAAAAAAAGACGTGTACGTGATGCCATTGCTGAAGGTTTAAATCAGTTCCATTCCGTTGTTATTTTTTATGCAAATTGTAACATGGACAAATCGAACCGTTTTATTTTTTATTTTAGTAATCTTTAAGCAAAAAGACGAGGGTTTTTATAAAACGTTTAGCTTGGTTGAAAGTACTGCGTGTTTTGGTACGGGGTTGTATGTGCCATGAAGATGACACTAATTGTGTCTATGAAACCCAATAAAGCAGTGTCGAGACCATGGTATCGTAGAAACCTCTCCTTTTCCCACAATGTTTTCTGCCCTATCCGATCAGAAGATCATTTTTCAATTTTCATCACATGTTGATATGTTGTCTGCAATCTCTTTCAATTTGGAACAGTCGAAAATTTGGTGTTTGGTAAAGGGTTAAAATAGACTCCGATACACGGTCCCGCAGTGCTTCGGACGTTCAATCACTTTCGAAGATTGCAGAGACGTCCGAATTCTCTCTGACGTCAACAGCTGTAATACGTCGGAAATGTTGAGAAACCAATCCACGGGTAGTAAGTATCTTATCGCAAATAATAAACGCATATATTATCTAATTCCTGCAATGCGTCATGAGGGTTCGGTGAGTTTGAAAGACTTTCTTTGTTTCTTTTCTTCCAGTAACGAACTATTGGAGCCCCGAGTGCATCCCCATAAAGATCTATTAGCACATAAGAGACCGATATCCAGGAATAAGCATGACTGGCATGTTTTGTGTCGGTCAGAAAGCGTCTCCACGTCATATCGAATCGATATCCTTTGTCTGTATACTATTCGATTTTCACTTAAATCTTAACGTTCGTCGGTTTCATTATCGAAAAAATGCCCCTTTGTGTAGAGTAGCTTTGGTACTCTGGCAACTAACAATTTTCTTTTAAAAACTATATGTAAATGCGAAGAAAGAAATAAGTATGGAACAGTCATTTATTCTTGTAACTGTGGTATCAGATAGTTATTAGGGCTACAGTGGTGCAGAGGTATAGCGTCGACCTCTTGTACCGAGGGTCCCTGGTTTGATCCCCGTAATGCGAGGTAAAAACTGTTGTTACTAGCCCTCAAATCGGCCCGAGTACTGTTTAAGTATCCAGTAAGCAGTCATCGAGAGAGAATTTAATAATCATCAAGCTTCAGTCACAATCGTTGTTAAATAGATCGATTTAAATTTCCCTATAATTGTTAGTGAACTTGTTAGTGACCAGATTGGGTTTGCAGAACGAATTGTATAGGCTATAAAGTATCTATTTACAAAGATACATCTATCTTTTCCTGTATATCTTTCTTTCATTTTGTAGGTGCACATCGGTTAAAGACAATAACAGAGTGGGGATATTGATTTATCTCCCTTTGATACCAAATGAACTATACTCACTGAATCAGTCTTGCATAGGCTTGGTGTACTGAAGGGACACAGCGGAGTTTTGATATTTGTTTGCAACATCGAATGGGTTTAGAATATGTTTGCCATTTTCATGTGAACGTATCTTGATATAATCTAATTACCAATCGTAACTGTATTTAAGAGTATATAGATATTTCTTAATTACCAATCGTAACTGTATTTAAGAGTATATAGATCTTTCTTGATTACCAATCGTAACTGTATTTAAGAGTATAGAGATCTTTCTTAATTACCAATCGTAACTGTATTTAAGAGTATATAGATATTTCTTGATTACCAATCGTAACTGTATTTAAGAGTATAGAGATCTTTCTTGATTACCAATCGTAACTGTATTTAAGAGTATAGAGATCTTTCTTAATTACCAATCGTAACTGTATTTAAGAGTATATAGATATTTCTTAATTACCAAACGTGACTGTATTTAAGAGTATATAGATCTTTCTTGATTACCAATCGTAACTGTATTTAAGAGTATAGAGATCTTTCTTAATTACCAATCGTAACTGTATTTAAGAGTATATAAATATTTCTTAATTACCAATCGTAACTGTATTTAAGAGTATATAGATATTTCTTAATTACCAATAGTAACTGTATTTAAGAGTATATAGATATTTCTTAATTACCAATCGTAACTGTATTTAAGAGTATATAGATCTTTCTTAATTACCAATCGTAACTGTATTTAAGAGTATAGAGATCTTTCTTAATTACCAATCGTAACTGTATTTAAGAGTATAGAGATCTTTCTTAATTACCAATCGTAACTGTATTTAAGAGTATATATGTATTTCTTAATTACCAATCGTGACTGTATTTAAGAGTATATAAATATTTCTTAATTACCAATCGTAACTGTATTTAAGAGTATATAGATATTTCTTAATTACCAATCGTAACTGTATTTAAGAGTATATAGATATTTCTTAATTACCAATCGTAACTGTATTTAAGAGTATATATGTCTTTCTTAATTACCAATCGTAACTGTATTTAAGAGTATATAGATCTTTCTTAATTACCAATCATAACTGTATGTAAAAGTATATAGATCTTTTTTAATTACCAATCATAACTGTATGTAAAAGTATATAGACTTTTTTTTTCATTATGAACCAAAACTGCATGTAAAAGTCTCTTGATCCTACTTCGTTATCAGTCGAAACTTCATGTAAAAGTATATTAATCTTATCATTAGTAACTGTATGCGCTTTTCTTTAGTCCGAGAAGTACTTCTTGTACATACGTGTAGGGTAACATACTTAAGACTTTGTGTCCCGGCGGCTTATAACACATTTCTTGTTGAGGCTGCTATTAACATTTTTTTCAGTCTTTTTAGTGGGACAGTTATATCATATTTGACCCTTGACCCATATCTAACCTTGATCTTGAGTTCATATCACCATTATGTCCCAGTTGCCCCGTGTACCATGGAAGGAAGCCGTTTTCACTATTGAGGGTCCTTGCTACGGCCCGGTATGGACTAAAGCCCGCATCCGCCCACGCATACGAAGTGATACAGTGACCGTTCGCTGTGTATACACTTTGAATGCTGATACAGTGACCGATCGCTGTGTATACACTTTGAATGCTGATACAGTGACCGTTCGCTGTGTATACACTTTGAATGCTGATACAGTGACCGTTCGCTGTGTATACACTTTGAATGCTGATACAGTGACCGTCGCTGTGTATACACTTTGAATGCTGATACAGTGACCGATCGCTGTGTATACACTTTGAATGCTGATACAGTGACCGATCGCTGTGTATACACTTTGAATGCTGATACAGTGACCGATCGCTGTGTATACACTTTGAATGCTGATACAGTGACCGATCGCTGTGTATACACTTTGAATGCTGATACAGTGACCGTTCGCTGTGTATACACTTTGAATGCTGATACAGTGACCGTTCGCTGTGTATACACTTTGAATGCTGATACAGTGACCGTTCGCTGTGTATACACTTTGAATGCTGATACAGTGACCCATCGCTGTGTATACACTTTGAATGCTGATACAGTGACCGATCGCTGTGTATACACTTTGAATGCTGATACAGTGACCGTCGCTGTGTATACACTTTGAATGCTGATACAGTGACCGTTCGCTGTGTATACACTTTGAATGCTGATACAGTGACCGTTCGCTGTGTATACACTTTGAATGCTGATACAGTGACCGATCGCTGTGTATACACTTTGAATGCTGATACAGTGACCGATCGCTGTGTATACACTTTGAATGCTGATACAGTGACTGATCGCTGTGTATACACTTTGAATGCTGATACAGTGACCGATCGCTGTGTATACACTTTGAATGCTGATACAGTGACCGATCGCTGTGTATACACTTTGAATGCTGATACAGTGACCGATCGCTGTGTATACACTTTGAATGCTGATACAGTGACCGATCGCTGTGTATACACTTTGAATGCTGATACAGTGACCGATCGCTGTGTATACACTTTGAATGCTGATACAGTGACCCATCGCTGTGTATACACTTTGAATGCTGATACAGTGACCGATCGCTGTGTATACACTTTGAATGCTGATACAGTGACCGATCGCTGTGTATACACTTAAATGCTGATACGTTTTTGGTTGTTGGTATGTCTTGCATCAAGTCGGGGTTTTTGTCGTACAATGTTTATAAGTTTCTTTGGAAAATAGGTCGCGACGAATAATATGTAGCAGATCTTGGTTCAATGCCTAAATCATCCTTTGTTTAGAGTTACTGAGAAAATAAACATGAAGACGTCAGAGCATATATATTGGTTGGCGCCGAGAAGAACCTTCACAAGGGCAGCCCTATGTAGGAGATAAGCCTGTCAGTTTGTCCGCGGTATACTCACTTTATATCCACAAGTTTGCGTGGTTAGACCCAGAACCTCTCTACAGTTTGCATAACACATATTAGTATAAGTACGCCATCTATATCAATCTTCTTCATATGATTGTCGTTCATATTTACAAGATGAATGAGTTGCGAAAAACAAATCCAAACTCCTCTCAAAGTAACCTTGCTTTTGGCTCTTTGTCTATTGAGACAAAGAACCGTAATTTAAATCGCCAGCTGATAGAATCAAATTGATTGAAGCTGGCGAGTCGTAAGTATTCCACTTAGTCCGCGGTGAGACCTGGGTACCGTTTTACTTAACAACTTAAGGCAAATATTTGCGTACGTCATGACTGATAAACATGGATAGAATATTCAATGAAAGTACAATATTGCAATGTTACACGGTATTGGAAGCGTCTCGTAGAGTTACTTTGCAATATTGCTTCGCCCAATATTGAAATATGAGGAATTGTTGTTTTAGACTTACGCAAATCTTAAGCGTAAACTTTTTAGTAAAACGACACCCAGTGTGTGCCGGGCATTTAGATTTTCATGAGAGTCAGTCTCCCGACTGATTAACGGAGTGTTGATTATTCTAGCTGGCTTGACCAACCCTTATGGGCGGTTGTGTATGGGGTCCTTTTATCAAAATTTGAAAAGTGGGGGTTTCAGGAAGACACCGGGGTCTTCTTCTACCATTATGGATAGGGCATCACAGCATGACTGAACTAATGTTGACGCGATGTAAAACACATTTGAATAAATAGAAATATAATATTCTTTTCTATGGATACCCCCGCAATAGCGCCAGTATCGGACACTGGTCGATAAAATCATAACGAATTTGAGCTGCCTGAAGAAATAGAAAAACTGAATTGTAATTGCATAGTTTGTACATTCAATGTTTTATTGTACATCGCGCCTTATTGATCATACGATGTTGGTATCGAGTAATGTTACGATCTTAGTGAGCCTGAAAGTAGACATGTATGAAAGAGTCACCGAAAATACAACGGATATTAGTCTATGATTAATGACGACGCAAATGGTCTGTTTGTACATCGAAGAATGTTCTTCGGTTCGTTTCGTCTTGAACAAGGAAAAGTAGACACATGAACTGTGGCCGTAATATAAAAAAAAATGGTTAAAACCGTTTTGCATGTATTTGACCAATACAAATAAAATGTAGTAAAGTCTGTTCGCGTATTTACTTCGCACATATACATTTCCTAAAGTTCTGTTGTTGTTGTTTTTTTTCAGCTGTTTCTTTTTCTTTTTCTTTTCTGGTTTTTATCCCACAAATTTCGAAATTAGCACACATTGGTTGCCGGCAGTTAATTTGTAAAGAATTGAAACAGCCGCCATAGTACATGGTCATAAAACCTGATATCACCCCCCTCTCCAAACCTCCGATGAAAACCGAAATCCTGTGCTGAATGACTTTCACGCCTCCAGTATCGTCTGGTCACACCAACGGGGGTCAAGGTCAAGATTAATACGTTAACCCTTTACCAAACGCTAAAGTTTAGACTGTCCAACATTGAAAGAGAGTTTGTTTGCAGACGACATTTCAAAATGTAAATAAAATTGAAAAACAATCTTCTGATAGGGCAGAAAACAGTTTAGGAAAAAGGAGAAATTGCCCATACTGTTTTCCAAAGTTGTCTGCAAAAAAAAACTGGTCAAATGTCGTTATTGTTTGGTAATGGGTTAAGGACGGACATGTGTGAACTAACGCCTTATCACTTACACAGGATAAACACATGTTAACAGATAAATAGAACAACCTGTAAACTAGCTCCTGTATAGAACTCAGAGGAAATGAACACGTTTGGATTGTTTATGTTCGTGGCGGGAACTGCAGTCGTTATGGTAGAGTAGTCATTAATCATTTTACCATTGTTTCAATTGATGAATAGAAAATGAATTATATTGCATACAAATATAAGTGTTAAGATTTGTTGTAGCTCACGGCTAAAGACAAAATGAGATACGACTAGATTTTTCAACTTTTTCCACAGTTTTACTAGGCAGTGTATCGAGGGTACATTGCAAGACTATAGTAAGTGCTTCATAAACATGAATCACTTACTAAAGTATTGCACTGAAACGTCGATATCCTGTTTTCGATGTGTCGATGTTCTAAATAAGGAAATGCTAGCGTTCGATTGATAACCCTTCAGCATAGACAGAAGGTCGGACTGAAATGCTGCAAATATGAGGATTGGCAGGTATTTCGAAATCTATAACGAAAAGGGCATTGTACAAAAATACTTAGTTTGTTATTGTCCGAATTTAGTTGGCTTGGTCCGCATATCGCAATGTTTTGAAATATCCGTGCATGGGGTCTTTAATAGTTTACCCCATTCAATGACAGGGATTGGCATAACTGGGACCAACTGAACGCAGCAACAGACGTAAAAACCATTTGATAGAAACAATTCTGATAAAAGTTACAGTGCTCATTATGAACGTGTTATCCATTTGTCACAGTGGTGATTTCTGCAACATGATCAAACCAAACCTCCGATCGCATGACTTATAAGCGAGCGTTTTATGATTATTCCATCTTGATTTACTCTTCAAAGATAGAAAGGCATTCATCGAGAACCGTGTTGAAAACATGCTATACCAAATACAAAAGCGGAGAAGATGATGCAATTTTGTAGTATTCCCGGGGTCGTGTTGTTTACCATTTCATGTTTTGGATAGACATTTCGAAATGGAATCTTGGGCTCGGTTGGCTCGTCCTTCATGATATTTGCGTTCCGTGGTAACGCATCCATAAAGGTTGCGAAAGTTAAGCAACACTTTGTTAGGATCGGTGTGTGTCGTAACGGGTTTTTCAGTTTTACTACGACTTGTCTTGGGTTCACCAGTGCTCTGCTTGGACTCTGAAGAACCTTAACCTCCTAGATTATATTAGATTAGATTAGATTAGATAGCATGTGATAAAAGATATAACATTACATGGCAACAACATAGTAATTAAAATAAAACAAACACGGGTACATCTATTACAAATGAAACACTGTTGATAAACCATGAAAGCCAACCAAATACTTTTTCATATTACATGGGCCCTTGTGGATAAAACACGTAACCCCTTGAAAACAAGGTCATTTCTTTGAACAATGGGCCACTAAGGACCCCTCGAGAAATAACTACCGACACAGAGAAAAGAAATAACCTTGAAGTCTAAGTCCGACACCCACCCACTCTCGTTTCAGGGTTGCAGCACCCATAACGAATGCGCCCTAGATCAGTGTTGTGGGTTCATGTCCCTGGACCTACTGGGCCTGGCCCAATCATGTCGCCCGTACAGCAAGCTGGGCGAGGGCTGTCATGGTGACCTGTTGAGATCGAACTGTGACTGTGAAGACGGATTGGTGTGTGTGGAATACTCGTTTCTAACCGCGCCCCTCCATACCAGCAAGGGCTATTGTGCGAAACCCACCGATAGCGACGGGGGTTTTCTCTCTTCTCTCGTTGGATGAAATTAACAGGAAACAATAAAGATATCTTGGTAAAAGAGTTGAAAACGCCTTAATTGATACAGGCAATTGATATTTATTTATATACATATATATGGGTTTTATATCGCGTCAACAGTGTTTTAGTTATGTTACGATGTAATGATGGAGGAAGACTCCTCCATATTCAACAACCCATAGGGGCTGGTCAAGCTGGGAAGAACCATGGACATTTCGTATGTCAGTCGAGGGATTACCTCTGACGAAAATCCTTATCTCACACCGGAAATAGACAATTAAATGTTACATGCTGTCTCGGGTACACTATGAGCGACTCGCAGACAAATGCAGAGGGAACTTAATAAAGTGGGTTTGCATTTAGGACTCTTGTTTTTATGAATTCTCTCGTTCAGTTTTTCAATCATACTTCATGCAAGCGGTTGGCATTTTGGATAATTCATGTTTTTGGCCATTCGATAAAGGGAATATCATGCGGAGAGAACTCAGTATTGTATTTCGGTTTTTGGTAGAAAAGAGTATTGTGGTAATATTCGCTACTCCTAACAATGAAACGTGTATTAGCGAATATAAATTCGAATACAAAAATTCTTCAGTTACTTATTTGGGAATAAGTTGTTGTCGGTGTCAATTTCATCGATAATTTAGAGAATACATCACTTTCAAAAACGTGCGATAAACTGATTTATTGGTGTTTTAATGTCTTACAAAACAGAATCTTATTCTTTGGACATTTGTCCATCAGTGTAATGTACCCGTCTAGTCATAGTTGATAGAGGTATGTAAGTTTAAACTTATTTATTTTACTTCGATTGTGAAACAAGTTCTTACAACTTAGATTAATCACTCTCGATTCTGCTTCCTGGATACATAACAAGTAATCGCGCCGAAAGTGGTTACAGTGAAGGTCGCAATGCAGATTCAGCAACTAATGGGATTTGAACCCACGACCTTAATGTCCCGATGTCGATGCTCCGCTCCTAGAGTACTGTCCTTAACAGAGATGTGTCTTGCCCTATGAGAGCTTTGACGGGTAATACCAGGGGTGTCGAACGCCAGTTGTCCATTCTCAAATCACCTCGACTAACCGCTAACCTGTCTCGATGAGGTGCGATGGGTTAATGTATAAATGTGGGATTCACACCCCGCTCTTTACAACAACAACACCAACGGACTTGTTGTCAGATCTTTATCGACGGCTCGACACATTGTTAATTAATGCACGTTAACACATTGTTTCAACTCGAATTCTCAAGAAATGTCATTTAGGCATGTTTTTCTATGACACGGCTTCATCACCTCACTCGATCAATTTACAATTATGTTTACATATATTAGTAATATCCATTTGTAAAATTCCATTTTGTAATCAAATATGTCGCCCGAATGATCCAGGCGTAAATATGTCATTGTAACACAGTTATAGCTTGAATCATCCTAGTTTTAAAATATGTTTGAAATACTGTATGTCAGTTATTTTACGACGATGGTTAGCCTTTTGAAACGCCCTTGTAATCAAATATTGATTAGGGAAGAGAAGGTTATTTCCCCTTTCCAAGCAAAACTTATATAGATACACAATGTATTGATATAACCCATTATCAAACAACGACATTTGACCAGTCTGTTGCAGACGGCTCTTGAAAACATTGTGGAAAAAGGAGAAATTTCTCGTTAAGAGCAATTTCTCCTTTTCCCACAGTGTTTTCTACCCTAACAGAAGGTTGTTTTTCAATTTCATCACATTTTGAAATGTAGTCTGCAAACTCTTTTAATTAGGAATAGTCCAAAATTTGGCGTTTGGTAAAGGTATAATTGAGGTGGTATCGCGGGCAGCGAGCCCTGGCCACCCATTCTCAGGTCGCCAGCACAAACCGCTAAACCGTCTCAATGATGTGCGACGAGCCAATTTATGACTTTATTACATAACAACAACAACGCAAGTATTATCAAGTCTTTACAACACACTGCGCGACAAATCGTTGAATAAAGTGTGTTAACAAGTATGTTATAAAATATAAACATACAGCCCCCACCACCTACTATTCCACATTAGGTGCGACAAGTTCTATTACTGAAGTGTTAACGTCGTCTAACAGTAATGTGACAGTGCACTCTTTCATGTGTTCCGAACTTCCGAGTATGTATTCCGCGGAATGTGGCCTGTCTTTTGACAGTCAATGAAAATATTGTATTTTTGTTACAGCATTCACGCTATTACATAATAACATTGAAACATTTTGAAATACAAAACGTATGTCTTTCCATACAGAAATATAAGAGACACATAAACTTAAAACAACATTTATAGGAAAATGAATATACATGTATATGTAACCAAGTGAGAAAAATATGCAGCCAGACCGAAACTCGGAACATATGACCACTGCAAAGTGTGCGAATGCTCAACCGACTGAGCTATCCGGTTCGCTTACATAATTAACTCTACCTTCTAAATGGAGAACTATAAGTACACATTCGCACACACAGTTTGAATTCGTCTCGAATTTTCTGGGAACAGTCTTCGTTTGGGGAACGAACCTGGAGTATCTAACACTGTAGCTTTCGTGGGTCATTTGCTTTGGGTGCCGATGTAACCAAGGTGAAAAAAAAAACATGCAGCCAGACCGGGACTCAGACCCGGGACCTCCGCAAACTTTGCCCGCTGACACATTTTAATCTTCCTTGTAAATCGAGATCCCTACTGCATACTAACGAGTAAATTTGTTAAATCAACATCTTGAAATAACGACAAAAATGTTAAGATTTAACACATTATAAAATGTTTATTTTTCCCAAAGGATTGCTTTGATCTTCAATCCAGTATAGCCAAAACCCAGACCGGCAATATCTGCTTATTTATGACATGGGTAAAAGTTAAGAATTTCAAAAACCTGAAATCTGTTGTTCATTATCCTGAAAAGGCATGTTTGCCATAGCATTATATAGGGACAACAAATCTCAAAAACCTGAAATTCAGGAATAATCCTCAGATACTCCACTAGGGCTGGCCAAGCCAGGTAGACAACCATTCGCATTCAGTTGGGAAACTACGGTACCTCTCATGAAAATCCATATCCCTCGCCGGAATTCGAACCCACGTTAAGAGAGGGTATGTGATTTCAAGTTCCTGTACTCTAACCTGAAACCACTAGGCAAATGCCACTTGTTTATGTCTTAAACAGCAGATTTTGGCCAGATAATCATTTTAGTGCTGGAAACTTGTAGAAGCATTGTATGAAATGCCCGTCTGGGTATCACTCGTGACAACTTATAGTAAAAAATACATTTACCAACGACGTTGTGGGTGGATATGAATTGCTTGGTTATTTGATATAAATCTTCTTTTGTCATGGTTCAAACCAATTCTTAATATTGAATTTTTAAAATTCACCAATGGTCAACTTGGACAAGGCAAAATATAAACTTAACATATTAGCATCAACAGGGTACCTTTTACTAAACAAAGGAAAATATTAGCGTAATTCAAAACTGATATATATGGATAGCATCCTAAATAAAGTACAATATTGCAATCTGACACATAATTGGAAGCGTCTGGGAGGGACAATTCCAATGACGTGATACTATGCAATATTGCTTAGCCCAATATTGAAACAAGAGGGAGTGTGGTTTTGAAAATATGTTAAAACTCAAGAGTTTATATGTTTTTGTGTTTTATTTTCAAATTATTAGACAACCTAAAAAGTTGATAATTGTTGAAAAACAAAATATATCTCACACAGTATTGGTATGTATATCGAAAATAAATTTGGTTTAACATGATTGACTTCATAGAAAATAGCACTTCTCTTGTTGTAAATACATACTTCATCCATCACTTCTGTCAGAATAAGTTTTTTCTAAAAAAAAACGAAAAGTAAAATACAAATTCCTTTCTATATATACAAACATTTATCTTTAATTTTAAAGATGTATCTACACATCTAACGAGAGGTTATTTGATCTACCATTAAACAGAGACTAATAAGTATGCCTGCAGTCCCGGACACTTTCTCATTTACATGGTACGGTAGGGTAGAGTAAAACGTTTATGGTAGGTTCAACATGATATGCAGCATTCTTCATAAATCATCCCTTTTATTATTTAAGTTAGCAACTGAATAAGCAAAAACACAGAAAACATCCGATAAAAGTTTAATACAAGAGATTCTTTAGTTTAGTTGATATCTGATGGAACCTGATCAAGGAAATAGCAGAAAGTGCAGATTTAGACCAGGCAGTTTTAGGAAATGAATAGTATAACCAAATATGTATCTTTTGTTTCAAAAAGATTCCCTTCAATTGGTAGGTAAAATGATGGGTTTAATTCTCATATGGAGGCTTTCAGAAAAAAAGCTTTCAAAAGAATCTTAGGTCCATGAGAAAGGACTGTAAAAGACTGTGGTAACCTCAAAACTTCAAACAAAACCAATCAAGGCTAAGAATAAAAGTGAACTCAGTAAAAAGTCAGTCACTATAAAAAAATATTTTTGATCAAGTCAAACATCAACCATTAATCATAAACAAGAAACATTGTGCTAGTTAGTATCGGACCACTTAAATATCTGAGTGTGTTTATGTGTGTAGAAAAAAAGATGCTCCAAGGGTTTCTTTTATACATCATGATTACTGTGTATCGACCAACATTTGCATATCAAGCCTTTTTTAAGATCAACACTAGATCCTTTGATTATAGTTATGACTAATGAAAAACATCTGAGAACATTGTGATAAAGCCATTAATTGCCAGATTTAAGTCATTTTTTTCTTCTCACAAGGTTCACAAATCAGTGATTTGTGGGGAAAAAAACGTAACCCCTCCCCAAGTTTATATTGGCCCTAAGTGTCTTTGTTCAGTCTCCCTTTAACAAATGTTTCCCTTATCACCAAGTCCCAACACCATAGGGTCTATTACTCTCCGTAGTGCGTCTTTACGCTGGTCAAGAGGGCGTCGCAGGTCTTCTTGGCATCGCCTAGCAACATGCTGGTGTTGTCCTTGAAGAATACAGGGTTGTCAACGGCAGCGTAGCCCACGCCCAGTGATCTCTTCATAACAATTGTCTGGAGAGAAAGAGAGAGAGAGAAATCTATTATTGGGAAACCTGGGTGACGTCAAAATCTTGTCAAACAAAACAGTTTGAGAGTCAAACTGAATCAACAGATTCTAAAATAGATGAAATCAACATGAATTGAAGATACTGTATTTTGCACTTTTATCTAAAGATAAAACCAGCATTTTACTATAGTGACATTTAAACACAAAGTGTCTTGTACTCTCCTCAACTAAAAGCTTGTCAAACAAAAACAGTTTGAGAGTCAAAACTGTATAAACAGAATCTAAAATAGATGAAAACGACAAGAATTGATGATAGATTGCAACATTTTTCTCAAGATAAAAGCAGCATTTTACTATCGTGTTGATTGAACTCAAAAAGTGCCTAGTACACTCCCTAACTAATAGGAAACCTTGTTGATACAGTGTGGGAATGGTAGATAATAAAATAACCCTTTACCAAACGCCAAATTTTCAAATGTCCCAAATTGAAAGTTTGCAGGCAACATTTCGAAATGTGATGAAATTGAAAAATAATCTTCTGATAGGGCAGAAAACATTGTGGAAAAAGGAGAAATTGCTCGTTAAGAGCAATTTCTCCTTTTCCCCCAATGTTTTCTAGAGTCTTCTGCAACAAACTGGTTAAAAGTCGTTATTGTTTGGAAATGAATTAAGATCATTTTTCAGTTATTGCACACATCAATATTTAATCTAGACATCATTCAGATTTCAACAAGCTTAGTGCCCCCTCTTAAGTACATTGCGTCGATACAAACTTTTTTTTGTGACAAAATTTAGAATCAAGAATGCATTTTTTAAGACATTAAAAGTTCTTTGACAGAGTAATGGAATCTGTGTCGATTAAGCATATCCTGGAGTTGCCTGGACTATGAATGGCCATCGATAAACATTCTTATTCAACAACTTGACAAATCTTAAAGGGGCTTTCAGAGAAGACCTAATTTGTCATAATATGTAGGTGTGGAGTCGATCAAGCTCTCTTGTTTCCCGAGATTTTGCAAAAGGGATATGCATTTACTTTAGTCTGAATACAACTTTACAGCTGACTCTTTTAGAAAATATGGTCTCCAGAAAAGTCCTGGATACTGTTTACAAAACAACTCATCCTGAAAATTTGCGCAAGTTCAAAACAACATTCCCTCTTAGTTCAATATTGGGCGAAGCAATATTGCATACTAGTAACACATCATTGGAATTATGTCTCTGAGACCTTTCCAATGATGTGTCACATGATATTGTACTTTCATCTAAGATTATCTCCATTTGTATGATCAGTTTCCTTAGTTAAACGGTACCCTTGACATTTTTCATTAAAAGGCAATTGGCATTTTGAACTTCTTAAACTAAATAAGTCGTAGAGACCAACTTTCTAACATGAGAAGTTGAATGAAAATCATTCCTTTCTACATATGGATCATTCTGTACATTTATCTTTAAACTTTGTGTATTAGGTTTAACATCAGGTCAACATTTTTCAAATATGTTACAGCTTTCCTGATGTTCACCAGTATAGGTGCGAGGGCTATGAAGTGTCTTGACACAGTATAGGTGTGAGGGCTATGAAGTGTCTTGACAAGGGACACTCCAATGAAATCAGCAGTGCAGGTGGGGCTAGAACCCAGGTTGTATTGAATACAAGTCCAATTATCCTCACCACTGTGCCATACAGGACCCAACCTACATTCAAAACAAGTGGCTTAACCCTCTACAAACAATAACGAAATTTGACCAGTTTGTTGCAGTTGACTCTGGAAAACATTGTGGGAGAAGAAGAAATTGCTCTTAAGGAGCATTTTCTCCTTTTCCCCAAATGTTTCTGCCATAACAGAAGATTTTTTTTTCAATTTCATCACATTTCGAAATGTTGTCTGCAAACTGTTTCAATTTGGGACAGTTGAAAATTTGAAAAAGGGTATGAAGCTGTATGAAGTAGTTGCTGCACATACTGAGTAGACTAGAAACAATTGTTTCGAAATCAGCACTTGTTTTTTGCAGACTAATTAATATGCATATTGGAAATTGGATCAATACATGGCTAAACCCTTTACAACCTTCACCCTAACATACGTTTATTTTAGTTTAAAAGATATTGGGAGTAGATGAAGAAGATAACTACTTTTGCATAAGAAGAAGTTGGGCAACTTCCAAAATTTGTCTTTAAATCAAAAAAGGTTCTACCTACAAAATAATAGTTTCATATTTTAAAAGTTTGTCATCTGCCATTGCTCTCAATTTAGGAGAGATTCAAAACCACAAACAGTGGAAAGGGTCATAACCTTTCAGTAATTAGCATATGTATATATAGTTCAGACAGTCTGATCCAGAAAGTCAATCCAAAATCCAAGTCTATCAAGTCATTTTGTGCATACACCTGATTTGATCCCTAGACTTATGAAACAGGTACAACAATTAGTATTACATATATATCAATCAGATTTGTTAGTACCACGGTACTGTTTTACTAAAGAGTTTACGCTTAAGATTTGCTTAAGTCTAAAACAACAAGTCCTCTTGTTTCAATATGTGACATGTCACATTTCAATATTGTCATTTCATGTAAGATACTATCCATTTTTATCAGTTATGACTTTCGCAAAGTTGTTTAGTAAAACGGTACCCAGGGTACTTTGTGTGAAGTTATAGGTAAGAGCTGGTTTGTACTCACCTGTTTTGATTGCCAGACTCGGAGTACAGGCATACCAGCGATGATTGAGTTGGGATCCTCCTCAGCTGCCGAGTTAACGGTATCGTTGGCACCAATTACGAGGACAAGATCAGTCTCCGGGAAATCGTCATTCAGTTCGTCCATCTCCAGGACAACATCGTACGGAACGCCAGCCTCTGCCAACAGCACATTCAACTGGCCAGGCATACGACCTGTATAACACATTTATAAACATCATCGGTATATTCAGCTGAAACCGATATACTTCAGATTAATTGATATGGAAGCATGAAGCTTCCTACATCCTCTCTTGATGACTGCTTATTTTTTTTTGTGGGTTTTTCTCGACATTTTCACCTCGCCGCTAACTGGGCTTGAACCCAAGACCCTTGGTATCAGAGGTCAACCCTTAACCACTAGTCTAGTTCACTGTTGCCAACAATTTTATATTAAGCAAAAGTACCCAAAACCAAATATGTTACTGTCAAATATGGCCAGGATAACCCTCAGCACCCTGTTTTACTCTCAATATACCCGTATACATGGCAAGACCAAGACCATATAAGTTTTGAATGTGTACATCCATGAGCTTGGAAATTCACTTTCACACATTATCATTTTATTGTGTTCACATTGTCCATGTTTCACTGCATTTCTCTGGTAAAAGTGCAAGAAGTTGGGACATTCATAGAATGACTGAAGACACATCTACCAACTAAAACACAAGCAGTAACAAAATATCTCATCTTTGTCAGAGTGTTTTCTGTTCAATGTTCATTTGTAGTAAGTGTAGCTCCTGTTCTGCAAATGCCTTCTCTTGGGACAAGCAGAACCTATGTTTGAATGCACTTAGTCTTTTTCAAATACAGACAAACATTTAGATCTTGAAGCCATACTCTCAACACTTTATGAACAATTCATCCCAGCTACCTTTTATCAGATGGAACAGTTTTTGATTATCCTTTTCCATCAGTTGACTAATGACAATTGAAATGAATATCACAATTTATCCTGTCACTAGTGTCATTTTGGGACCGATAAGTAGGTGCCATATAACATTTGTGATATCCAGCACTAACCATATATCACATGCATGTGACGAATCATGACGTCATAAGAACGACATGACGTCATATTTACATCATTCTCTACTTATTTTTGTCCTTTTTTCTCGTGTTTTATTTTCATCTTTTTTCTTTTTGAGAATACATAAAGTTAACCGGATAAATAGAATAGATAGTTGGTGTCTTTAAATGGGAAATGTTATCGGGCTCGGCTTCGGATTATTATCCGTTTCGCCTTCGGCTCACCGGATAATATGCCTAAGCCTTGCCCGATAACATTTCCGATTCACGACACCAACCATCTATTCTCTATATATTTAACTAAAAGAAAAATATACAAGTGCATTTTCTATTTTCCCCTACAAAATTTTGGGAGGTGTCTGCAAAACAACTATAACATCCAGGATTGTAAGGTAAAAAGTTAAAATTGAAGTTAAAGTTTGATTAAATAAGGCTCAAACAACACTCAGCATCTTCTTTTACTATCAATATAGTAGTATATATGGCAAGAGCAAGAGCATAAATTTGATGTTGTCTGCAAACACCCATAAAATCTAGGATTATTTGGTAAAGAGTTAAACAGATTTTGTGATGTTAAGACTCACCTGCAACAGGGTGAATACCAAATCGAACATTCTTTCCCTTCTTCTTCAAGTAATCCACCATTTCAGCAATGGGGTATTGAGCCTTGGCCACACAAAGGCCATAGCCGGGCACGATGATGATGTTTTTGGCGTCTGCGATCAGCTCCGTTGTTCCGGGAACGTCGATCTCCGTGTGGGTACCGGTAATCTCCATGGGTTTCCCGCCAGCGTGGGACTTGGTGCCGATGTTGGCCCCACCCAGGATAACATTGGTCAGGGATCTGTTCATAGCCTATAGGATAGAAAATGGGGTAGATTGATTAAATATTGGTTTTAATTAGGGATGGGAACGAATAGTGAAATCACTATTCGAATATTCGACTAGAACTATTCGAATATATTCGAATATTCGATTTTAGAATTCGTTTTGATGTCCGAATGTCTGCATGTCCGAATACTAGTACACTAGTCCTCTGTTCAAACCTTTTGTGTATAGCCGATATCTGTATACATGTACGTGCATTCAATATCAAAGCAGTAATAACCATTATTTCGTTTTTTATCAACATACAACTTTTCCAGACGGATGGATGCTTGCCATTCAAGTGATTCAGTAGGTTGGATGTTGTATTCTTGCATACAAAGTCCTGGTTACACAGGTTACAGGTCGCCTTCGACTTGTCGGCAGAACGAGTAAAGTAATTCCAGACATGCGATGGAGACATTGTGATGTTTATCGAATAGATGTAGAAATTAGAATGAAGATAAGTTTGACAAATTATTCTGAAGAAAAATATACTTTCTAACACATCATTTGATTGGTCTTCGTGCATAAGCAATCATGATTACGATTGGTTATTGAAAGAGTAATTGTTTAATTTCACGACAAACAAGTTACGTGATTGGTTGACACTGACAATTGTCAATTAGCGTGATTGACTTGTTTTGGATAATCCAGATCATTAAGGTGTTATTTAGTGGCTTAAAATCGACTATTTTCACACTTAGGAATTAATCGTTTTGCAAACTGTCAAAAGATGTGGTAATTTGTCAAAGGTGTTTTACTGTGTGACATACGTTGTAAAAACATCGTAACTACACCTGGGAGCTAGGCACGTTCTTCGATATTTGGGATCGGATTAGAGGAAGAAAATGAAAATAAAACAACAATATTTTTGAATAAAATTTATGGTAAACATACAGTAATATGGGTTCATTAAAATCGAATATTCGAATACTATTTTGCTATTCGAATATTCGACCCGCTATTCGAATATTCGAATATTCGAATATTCGTTCCCATCCCTAGTTTTAATCCTTAGAAAGCTTGGTAATTTTCTAAAAATAGATTTTTGTGTCATCGGCTTTCCAAAACCTTAATGATTATCAGAGTAGCAAACAGATTAGATCACAAGCCAATTTACTTGGCGGCTGGCCTGGATCTAACCTGTTTGCATTAGCATGAAAGTCAGTTCAAACACTATAAGGGTTAAGGAGTTAGCAATCTCCTTTGCTTGACTATATGCATTACATTTCAAGCTTCAAAACACATGGATGGGCTTGAAATATTACAAAAAGGCACCGCCCCCCAGCAAAAAAATAATGGCTAAATCAAAGGACCTGACCTGTTCATACTTCATTAACCTTGAAATGCCTTTCCTTAAACCAGAATATCTATATATTTTCATAAGATGCATGGATAATCTAATTCTAGATATTCCTTACATGGACAGGAAGGGAAGGTGCACCAACGACTCTATTCTCACACACAAGGCTGGGCTGGACTAACGTCATGACTATCCTGACATCTATTTCAGTAAGAAAGCCAGTAATATTTAGCATTTTCCCCAAAATCCAATAAATATCCAGAAAAATAGTTGCCCATTACGAATTGCTTAAATGTATTTCTTACAACATACATAATACCATATGTAAACAGCATGGCTAAAGTAAAATGTTTTACCTCACTAAATAATAGGGTGCCAATGATGGGGAAATACATTACCTTTGACGTGGGAGAGGATGGTTTCCCAATATTCAATCCTGACACTTTAAGAGTCTCATTTCAATGAGGGGAACCAACCTGGTGAAATATCTTACCTTACAAATGATGTATGAGAGGATGGCTCGTGGGTATCCAATTGTGACCCTTTACGATTATCAGTTCAATGAAGGGAACCTACCTTATGAAATATCTTACCTTACACATGATGTAAGCGAGGATGGCTCCCAATTATCAAACCATGACCCTTTGCGATTATCATTTAAATGAGGGGAACCAACCTGGGAAATATCTTACCTTACAAATGATGTATGAGAGGATGGCTCCCTGGTATCCAATCATGACACCTTTAAAAGTATCATTTCAATGTGGGGAACCAACCTGGGGACATATCTTACCTTACACATGATGTAAGAGAGGATGGCTCCCGAGGATCCAATCATGGCACCAACCACTGTCATGAGATTGTTGTTCAACATGAAACCTTCTGCACACAGGGCCCAGCCTGAATAACTGTTTAATACTGTGATGACGACAGGCATGTCCGCTCCTGGAATCAAACAGTATCACATTATACCCCTATTAACAAGGCACTTCATACACATGTAATCAATCAGATGGAAAGCAAGTTTGCATGGTGTTCAACACCATATCACCATATTGATATTCCTATAGTAAAGTATGACAAGTTTGCAAGGCCTTTTTTCCCTTAAATGGGAAGGGACCCAGGCCTTTTGATTTTAGGAAATTCTATCAATGAAATTGATGTATTGGGTATCCAAAAAGCTGACGTGCCTTTCAATCTTTGAGAAAACTGCATGATTTTGAAGAAATGGTTAATCAGGGAAGTTCCCTTTACGGGCAGGCCCCTGTTATATAATAAGAAAAAGCCCCTGTTTGTTACCTCCAATAGCCATGGTCAGTGTGACCCCGAGTACGCTGGACAGGGAGGTAGCCAAGCCCAACATGGTCATCCCGTTACTGAAGTCCTGGTCCATCATAAAGTAACTATAGGCCCCAGCATTCACAGCCATCATACCACCATTCATCAGGTGGCGACCAGGCAAAACCAGGGGGTTTGATTTCAACATGCCTGCAATATAGTTTTTGTTTAGTCTCCTTGTTGAAAGAGACTATCTCACAGAGTGTGCTCTGCAGGTTATAAACATTAAAATGGTAATTAAATCAATCCTTGTTTATCAAATGAAGATGTTTTAATTTCTTTATCATTAAGCTTTTGAACATCTGTGTTATCATTTAAAAAGTAGAAACAAGCTTTTCAAAGTCATTCCAATGTTCTTTTCAACTCTTTTAGATCATCATGTTTCTTCGGAAACAAGAACATTTCTTAACCAATTAATTTCTCTTATGTCACACAATTATCATCTTTAATAAATCTTTTGCAGGTTCTGAATTACATGGAACTTCCTTCTTCTCTAAAACCCTTATAACAGGGTATACATTCGAACAAAATTCTTCCAATTTGTGCCAACAAAATAGGATATACAGTCGAGCCTCGATAGACCGAACGTCGTTAATCCGCATTATTCGCCATCCGATCAGAATTTGTAGGGAACAGTCCTTACCTTCATTAATTCCACTGTTTAATCCGGAAAATCTGCGTTCCGGCCCCGAACAATAAAAGTCGGGAACCAATCCTAACTTCTAATAGTATATGCACACAACTAATCCGGAAACCAGCATAATGATTATTTTTTTCGCGGTTAGCTACGTTTATTGACGATACGGTAATCCAACATTCACACCTTTGGCAAATTCGCACATACGCTTGATCATAAAATTTCACCAAGTGCAGTGTAATGAAAGGTGTTGATTGTTTGTAAATTGGTCATTTAGTCAGTTAACTGGTCTAACCTAATTGTAATTATCGTCGTGTGCAGAAAGTAGAGTTTGTAAAAGGTGTTTACTCGCTGCATTGACAGCGATCAGGAGACAATGTCTGGCAATCATTTTCAACTATTATGTTTTTTTACTTCATAGTAATTATTATGAAAAAGGGTGTATAGGTAAACATTTCACTGGAAACTCGCTGATTGTTTATTCCAGATTATTTGTTAATTCGAACATTACTCCTTGGAACGAAAGTGTTCGGAAAAACGAGGCTCGACTGTACTACTAAACCTTCCAAATACTACAAATAAAAGTTCTCTGATATTATATAACGCATTTCCCGGATGGCTCTGTGTGTATATCTATTACAATACCTTGCAATTTTCCAAAGGCTACCAGTGATCCAGTGAAAGTCACGCCTCCGATAAACGTTCCCAGGAACAGGGATGTTTTGAGGACTCCGGCGGCTGGGTCTGTGGCCAGATGAGGGTGCTCCGCCATGAAGTTAGCGAGACATGTGATGACAGCCGCGGCACCCACCAAACTGTGGAACAGGGCGACCATCTGGGGCAAGTCTGTTACCTCCACTCTCCTACCACCAACAAACCCAATCAGTGCACCTGAAAAACACACAAACATGGGATACAAAATACTTTTTTAATTTTTTCCTTGAATACATCTAATTATAAAATATCTTTTCAGTAGACAAAAAAAACAGGGATTCATGATACAAACTTGACATGTTCCACCTGAATATATGAACCTGAAACTATCAAGAGTTATTGAATAAAATACATTTTCAATAATACTATGAAGTCAAACAATATCGATGGACAGTCATAATATTTTGTATCTTACTATATACTATACACTAATTCACTAATGTTTTATGGCTTATTGGTAGATTTTAGGAAGACTACCTCTCATGAAGATCCAAATGCCGTTACCGGGATTTGAACCTGCACCAAGAGGTTCTACGTGACTTCAGGTCCTGTACTCTAACCACTAGGACATGTAGGCCCCTTTAGGAGCCTTATTGTCCAACAACTATTTCTGTGATCACTTAATACTCTTCTGTTAAAACATATGCGTTTTGTGTTGAAAGTGTTTTTGAAAATAATTGCTTTGAGCAAAGTTAGTTTTGTTTAATTTGCATGGTGTTAATGCTGCATCAACAATTTTTCAGTTATGTAAAGGCTTTCCTTGATCCCCAAGTACTAGGCTAGGGCTCTTAGATGATGTTTGATGGTACTGATTACATCCAGTGTTTTCATAAGGGGCAGCTTTAAACAATAAGCAAAGGCTAACCCCTTTAGTGCTGGAACCAACCTCATGCTAATACAAACAGGTTAGATCCAGGCCAGCCTCCAAGTACATTGGCAATCTGTGATCTTACCTGTTTGCTACTCTGAGTATCTTTCCTCATCAAAATTAAGCAGATATTTAAGGTTTTGGAAAGCAGATAACACAACAATCTATTTTTAGAAATGTAACCAGCATTCTAAGGGTTAAAGAAAAGAAAATAAATAGAAAAGAATTGGATAGTCATCAACAACTGATATGATGCAATCATCGAATTTACATAATTGAAAAATCCATATTGAATTACGCAACTTCTCTTTATTGCACATTCTTAAAGTATAAGAGGTCTTTGCAACCTCCAGAGATACTGCTCTTTACAGGGGCATTCTCTTTGGAGATCTCTTGAATATGTTTTAACTTATTTGCCATTTAGAAATGTGTAACAGCATCAGATGTTCCTGGTAAAAAGAATAAATGAAAAACTTAATTGATTTTCGTAATTACCCATGCTTAATCACATCTTTCAGAAATCCAAAACCCTCTTCCATCCAAGGGAAAGTAAATCTGCCTTTTTTGTCAATAATGTTTTTGTTTCGCTGCAAACTGTTTTTAAACCTAACTTACCGAAACAGTACATTGACACAAACAGTAAGCAAGTGCAAATGAAATGTATGGGAGTGTAGGAAAACCTCTTTGTTTTTGCTATTTAACACAACAGCAATCCATAAAAACATTGTGTTATTTATCTATCGACCCCCAAACCCACATAATGAAGAAGTTTTCCTTTCATTGCAACATTTTCAAAATAAAATCTGTATCTATTTCAACATGGCAAGACAGGCAGGTAGAATGTAATGACTGACAGGTAGAATGTAATGAAAAATCCAATCCATCAATAAAAGGGAGACAGTTGCAATATGACTGTACTCTTTCTAAAACATGGTGCTTTTTTATCATTCCAATTTGAAGGCTTGCAGATGACAAAAGGAATTGAAAACTTGAAAAAACTCCTCATGTGTAACAGAAAAGGAAACATTTCTTGTACAAAATGCAAACTAGGACACTACCCATTGATATCAGCAAATCTGTTTGTTCTTTATTTGGTTGAATAGAATTGGTATGTACCTATCAACTATCATTGTTGATTTTCAGCTTGCATGCCAAAAGTGATATAACATTGAGATGGCTGTACATGTCACAAACGTCTATATGAAGTATTGAGTTGTATAATTAGTATTTGTATTGGAATTCTGTCAAGCCTCGCTATGGGGTAGAGCCAATAATTGACCAATCAGGGAAGTGGACAATGGTCATGGAGAGAACCAGCCAAATCTGGGCCCAGCCTCGCAGAAAAAAGATTTTATATAACTCTACAAAAAATGGCCTTGAAATGATGCTAAGAAAGTTGGCTTTTGAAAAGATTTCAAATTAATTCCCTTATAAAATATTCATTTGAAGCTTTTAAAACCAGAAAGTTTTTTCTTGATGAAAATCAAATAACATGATCTTAAGACATTTCTTTTCTTCATTATCACACATACAGAAAATAGATCATTGTGTTGTCACTCATGAATGTATGTTTATTGAATATAAATTGTGTATTATGGGCCGACGGCCTATATTACGAAATAAAGATTTTGTCATTGTCAGCATAAGAATATATCAAATTATCAGACATCTCTTCTTTTTGTCAAAATAATTGTAAATTAGAGGAATCTTTATAATAATGTACTCCAAGAAGGGATCTCACTATTTCATAAAGAGTTTTGTGAGATTACAAAACAAAGCAGCTATATAATATATCATACTGGACTATGACCCTTATGATCAGTGTCTTAGAAGACGGTCAATCTCTAACTAGAATTGATTTTATTTGCCAATACAACCTTCCCCAGATATTATACAAAGAGTCTGTCATATCTAACTAATCAAGATGCCTATACTTAACCCATTACCAAACAATCATGACATTTGACCAGTGTGTTGCAGACAACTCTGGAAAACATTGTGGGAAAAGGAGGAATATCTTTCTCCTTTTCCCACAATGTTTTCTGTCCTATCAGAATATTATTTTTCAATAAAGCCAAGGAATTTCTTCCTTTGATTAAAGGAAAAATTTCAACAATGATATATTTCAACGTTTAAGCTTACACCTTCATCATGATATAAATTTTTCCATTGGTTGAATGATTGAAAGATATGTTTGTTTGTTTGCATGGTGTTTAACACCCCTTTGAAAGATATGTGAAATAGGAAAGATTAATGTGGACTGGCCTTTGTAGGACACAACATTTCATGCCGTTGAACAGATGTCCATTACAACACAATGAGGTTTCTAACAGACCGAAGTAAGAAAATTTTGCAGATGACCATTCAATTCAAAGTAAAATCAGGAAACTTAACTCATGATGGTAAGATAGAAACTATTATGTATGAGCACCTCCTTTTCTAGGCATGATTTTAAAGTTTGTCTGCAGCAACTTGTAATCTGGGGCTTTTCTGGTAAATAACCAAGGTGTTAACTGTTTTCATCAAGATAAAACTTTTATCATAGCCAAAAAATGTAAGTCAAGATCAGGTAGTACTGATAGCATAGTGATGTAAGAATTGACATTTAACCCTTTCCAAAACAACAAATTTTTCGACTGTCCCAAATTGAAAGAGTTTGCAGACGACATTTCAAAAGGTGATGAAAATGGAAAATAATCCTCTGATAGGGCAAAAAACATTGTGGGTTAAGGAGAAATTGCATGTTACGAGCAATTTCTCCTTTCTCAACGATGTTTTCTAAAGGCGTCTGCAACAAATTGGTCAAATGTCGTTATTGTTTGGGAAAGGGTTAAAGCACTCACTATAACCAGTTACCTAAGAACAAATACAGTGACTCTGACAACAGAATCCGTTTATAAGCCTGTACTTGTATAAACTTTCCTTTACCCCTTTCTTAATAATGATCATATTGTGATGGTAATTTTCCCTCCCCCCCCTTCTGCCAGAACCCCGACCCCCACCCTACAACTGCTATCTCCTTACAATTTTTCTTGAAAAACACTAAAACGTGTATATAATACAAATTAGTCATTTTTTATGGGCATCGAAGAATGTTGATTATATGTGTTTTATTGATATGTATGGATGATGTTTACATGTTTTTATGCTTTTCAAGAAAGAATTACCAGTAGTAGTCCAGTTATACAAGCTGTGTTACAAAGCCTACATGTTAAACTGTAAACTTGGAGGTTTTCTTGGGACTAGAACTCTAATAAGTACCCACAACAGAGGGTGGAGAGAAGAATTTAAGAAACAGGCATGGGAAACTGCTTCCTTCTCTAAATCTCTGATTTTATCTAATCAGTCTAATGCCATTCAAATAACAACAAACAGTAAATGTATAATACTTCTGATTCTATGGTGTTTCATGCCATATCAAACATTTTTTAGTTATGTAACGACTTTCCTGGATCCATTAGTACAAGGCTAGGGCTCTAAAGTGACTTGCCATAGGTCACTCCCATGGACCAGAAGTGTTGGTGGGGCTTGAACCTGGAAACTCCAAGCTCCTAAGTCTGCCACCTTAACCACTCTGCTATGCAGGACTCCTAATGGCTAATACCAATATCAATTTAGGTTTTACATTGCATCAACATTATTTCATTTATGTTGCTATGCCCAACTATCCTTGATGGAATATGATTCAACTGCCCATAAGTGCTGGTCAAGTCAGGTAAAACTATTGGCATTTTATAAGTCAGTCGGAAGACTACCACTCATGAAACTCCAAATGTTGTCATTGGGATTTGAACACACACAGAGAGGGGCCATATTATTTCAAGTTCTGTACTCTAACCACTAGACCATGGAGGCCTCCTAATACTGAAATGTTTGTAATACAAGTTTTTGATGTGACTTTAGTTGTCCTCATTACCCATGTCAGTTCATCACATTTTCACATGATATACAGCCAATCTACCATTTGTCTTGGCATTTTAAGTGATCCGCTAAGTCATTGAAAATTATCTCTCTCAGAGAAAGGATTGGCACATTCACAGACACCTTTCCTCCCTTTTATAATTGATCTTCCAGTCTAAACTGGAAACATATGAAGTCATTAATTTCAAATATTAATACTAATTAGAGATAAATAGTGACAAAAGAAAAGTTTGGTTCAAGAAATTGCCTTTTTCAAGGCTTGAAGTCCAAGTCCATTTGCTGTAAATGAATATATATCTATGGAATTTCCAGTAGATCTCTAATCAAACACAGTGTGGATTTGACAGGTTTGCTCCGCATAAGTATTCCTTTTTTATCACTTCCAAAGGTCATCTGTCAACTCTTTACATTAACAATAACAGTAAAGAAAACATGTTTTGGATACTCAACGAACCACTAAACAACAAGTGAAACAAGTAAACTCAATCAAATGCATAACGAAAGTCTTAATTACAATTTGATTTAGTTTAGTTGGCTTCATCCATTTGCTACTGAAGTTTTCTGACTACAATTGGCATCTGAGTTGTTTCAGTTTAAACATAAGATAAGTGAATTTGATGCAAATATCATTAAAGCTGCTGGTCCAAAAGTATGTTTGAGTATTTGTTAATGACCCACTAATCAATCATACCGGTAATTGAAATAAGGTCACATTACAAAAGGTGTGACAAACATGTATTTTTTTCACACTTCATCCTCATTCAAGCTCAAGCTGTAAGAACATCATGTTCCAAGTTATGCACGGTCATAAACTTGAATAAGTAAGCAAGCAAAGTTTAACAAAGCTTGACATCATAAAATCTTAATAAAAATAGGCATAATACATTAACAAAGCAGTACAATGTATCAAGTCTATTGGCCTGGAAGGTGAAAAGTGAAATTACGAAGACATGTTTGAAGAGTTACCCCATCCTTGCTGTCTATTTCATAACTGCTAAATTGCCTCTAAGGGAGCGAGTCCTATTTAGATTAGGGAATGGGTGGAATATGAAAGCTTTTGATCAGCTGTAAGTGCACCTATCCATGTTTTGGTATTTTCCTTCCTAGTATTTTAATTCCTTAATTAATTGATATGGGTATTTATATAGAGAGGTATGAAAGGATCAATGATACTTTAATTATAAAAACAATTGAATGCCTTATCTAAATTGGAATCCCCTTCTAAAAGTTTATTTCTCCTCCAACGGTTTTGGTGATACCAAACTACTTGGGTATTTCAGTGAGCTTGGAATTACACCTCATACATAAATGTAGGGTAACGAATTTCGGGAGAATCGTCCCCGGCTTTGAACAATTTCCAATAAGAGTCTATTTTTTAAGAGTAGTTCAATGTATATGGAAGTGTTGAACATCATTTGAAATCATTATTTTTAATACATTTCATACATAATAGTGAAATTGTTGATATGTATAGCTGTTTCCTTTATCAAATTTAATGACTATTTAAATTTCACATTTAAGATGTATATTTGAAAACAAAAGTTCAATGACATTGGATAGACCTGATGGGTTAAGATTGGGGTTTGTTCTGTTACCATAAGCTACAATAAGGGTGAGAGTGAGTTTATCTAGACCATCCCATCCTGAAGCCAACGCCTTACCACTGGATCACGTTTCTACTTTAACAGTAAGGGTTTGGTCTGTTTACCGTAAGCTATAATAAGGGTGAGAGTGAGTTTATCAAGACACTATTTACCTCCTCCAATACAAGCTCCCATCTGTGTAAGGGCCTCCATATTTGGGGAAAGCAGCCCAACGGTGGCTCCGACTCCTGATGATACTCCGATCATACCAAGGGCATTTCCTGTCAGCAGGAAATAGATGAAGGTATTAATTAATCCCCTCGCAGCAGACAAAAGTTGTTAAAATCAAGGATGCAAAATGAACATGGCACCGTTTTACTTAACAATTTATGCTAAAAATTCGCCAAAGTTCAAAACAATGCTCCTTCAAGTTTCAATATTGGGCTATGCAATATTACAAAGTCACACATCATTGCAGTTGTCTCTCTGAGACGCTCCAAATGATATATCACATTGCAATATTGTACTTTTATTTAAGATACTATCCATGTTTATCAGATTTCACCTATGCAAACATTTTCCTTTAATTATTTAGGAAATCGGTACCCCGTGTTAAAAAATAAGGTATGGCCTACAAAAGTATCATTTAATTTTCTGTTACCACAAGTTTATCACATTTTTCATGCTTTTAAAAGAAGCCTTATTCACACTCTTTCAATATATTTATATAAAAAAAGGGGGTAGCTTTGACTTCAGTACGCAATAAACTATATAGAAGTTGAGAAATGAAAAAAAAATGAATTGTTGCTACTATGCTAAACAACTTGGAGATATTGCCATCATTTGATTATTTCTCTAATAACTAATTATAATCAGGCCTGCTTTTGTTTTGGAATGAAATTAAAACGTCTTCAATATGAGAAAAAGAAAATTTAAAATCTCTAAACCTGAATTTAGGATCTTATGAACAATGTCCGCAACAAAGCATAGCTAGAAAAATCCATTTTGGATTCTCACGGGTGACAGTCCAAGACATAACCACTGAGCTAAAGAGACGGCTCAGTAACGCAGAGGTTACATCTTGTCCTGATTGATTGTTGCTATGCTGTAGAGAAGAGGCGGTTACGTAACACACCCCCTCTTAGAAAGTCATCATTTATGATGACATATATGCCATTTCAGCTTGTAAGTCCATTTCGGACGATTAAATGGCTCAATGGCCAATCCCAGACAAGCCCCCATCTTAGGAACAATGTCCACAACAAAGCATAGCTAGAAAAATCCACTTTGGATTTATAGTCCCTATGTGGGGATTCGATCACGGTTCTCCCGGGTGACAGTCCAGGATAAAACCTCTGAGCTAAAGAGTCGGCTCAGTAACGTAGAGGTTACATCTTGTCCTGATTGATTGTTGCTATGCTGTAGAGATGAGGCGGTTACGTAACACACCCCCTCTTAGAAAGTCATCATTTATGATGACATATATGCCATTTCAGCTTGTAAGTCCATTTCGGATGATTAAATGGCTCAATGGCCAATCCCAGACGAGCCCCCATCTTAGGAACAATGTCCACAACAAAGCAAAGCTAGAAAAATCCACTTTGGATTTATAGTCCCTATGTGGGGATTTGATCACGGTTCTCCCGGGTGACAGTCCAGGATATAGCCACTGAGCTAAAGAGACGGCTCAGTAACATAGAGGTTACATCTTGTCCTGATTGATTGGTGCTATGCTGTAGAGAAGAGGCGGTTACGTAACAAGGAACAGGCCTGAAAATCTGAAAACAAGCATGCCTTGAGATGTTGCCGTGATAATTTCTCTAATTACCAATTAAGAAGGGTATATTAATTACCTAGTCGACAGGTGCTCTGTGAGGAGAGTCCAGTCAGGGCTCCCACACAGCACAGTGAGGCAGCGAGGTAAGTCATCTGATGGATGTCCGGGTATCCCCCGAGGTGGACGAGTCCTCCGTAACCCGCGAGGAACGACCCCCCAGGGATCAGGTACAAATAGTTGTGCTCAGATGGATCACCTGCATTCAAACAAGGTAGAGAGTTAAAACCTGCATTGACATAGTTTTAAAAACTTTAAATAAATTTGATCCTTTTATGCAAACATTTTCTCAAAATTAAAAAAAATGTCCCTAGAAACTTATTGTTGTTCAAGCCCAAACCAAGACATATTCTAAATTAAATGCATCTTTCTTTCCATAGTTTAATCCAAAATCAATTAAAGCAAACAGCAGAAGAAAATTATTAAGTATGAAAAACAAAATGTTCTTTGAGGTACATGTATCAAACCGAAACACTCATTATAAACCCAGCAATATCAAGCAATTTAAACTAAGGGTATGTTGAACTCCTGCCGCATGAGCTAAGGAATGAGAAGAACTCTTATGTCTAATGTTGAGTATAATCAAAGTTTATGAAGTATCAAACTGACCTGCTCTCCTGAACATGTCCAACATTCTCTGTGTGACCATAAAGCCACCTCCGATATTAATACTCGAGATGAAGCATGCAATGGCCGCCAGGGACTCCGTGGTGTTGGTGGGCACATATCCCTTACTCATCAGGAGCATTCCTCCGACAGCGGTAATACCCGAGATGGCATTGGTTACAGACATCAGAGGTGAGTGGAGGGCGGGGGTTACGTTCCATACAGTATAGTAACCTGGAGTAAACAATACATATTTAACCCTTTACCAAAACATAAAATTTTCGACTGTCACGAATTGAAAGAGTTTGCAGACATTTCAAAATGTGATGAAATTGAAAAACCATATTCAGGTAGGGCAAAAAACATTGTTGAAAAAGAAGAAATTGCTTGTGAAGAGCAATTTTTCCTTTTCCAACAATGTTTTCCAGAGTCGTCTGCAACAAACTGGTCAATTGTCGTTATTGTTTGGTAATGGGTTAACATAATTATGTATTCCAAATTTCATTTAATTATCAGTACTTTTTTGTGACTTGTCTGAATCAACATACTGTTAAATTTTCATTTTATTTGATGCATGGGCTAAGTTTGTGAATATTCAGCTTTAAAAATCAAATATCAAGTTCTGTCTAGGTTGAGAAACTGGACAGGACTAGAGGCTTTTAGAGAAATGATCTATCAAACCTCAATTGATGGGTTTTCCATGGTATCTATCATTGTAATTATCAATGCTATCTATCATTGTAAATAATGACTGGGTCTAATCTTATGGATTTTCGACTTAAATCAGTATCAAACACAGTCCATTTCTACTCAATCAACCATCTATCTCTGATCCTCTTCTAAAAGTTTAACGCTTTACCAAACGCCTAATTCTTGACTGTCCCAAATTGAAAAAGATTGCAGACGACATTTCAAAATGTGATGAAATTAAAAAATAATCTTCTAATAGAATAATCTTCTGATAGGGCAGAAAAGTTTGTGGGAAAAGGAGAAATTACTTGTTGAGAGCAATTTTTCCTTTTCCCACAATGTTTTCCAGAGTGGTCTGCAACAACATGGTCAAATGTTATCGTTTGGTAAAGGGATTAACCAGTGCAAAGATTTATCTTTATTCTTTTATTCTTTATCTCGGTATCTGAGTACCTTACCCACAATTCCTGAGAGGCCAAAGGTCGTAACCATGGTTGTAAAGGCTGCGTTTGGAGAGACCGCTCCAAGGGCCAACATGGTGGCCAGACCCCCGGTATATGTGAGTGCGGAATTTCTCGTCTTAACAAATGGGCTGACGGGTTCCTCCACCACTGCGGCAGCAGCTGCCACAGGTTTGGGTTTCTCTCCGACGTTTGCGTCTAACTGCGGTGGTGGTGCGGGCGGCACAACTTTACCCTAAGTGAACATCAATTTATAAATCTGTTTTATAAGAAACAAGCTACTAGTATCCTCCCTATACAGTGTTCTCAATAAGAATTTATTCATCTTATATGGGTTTTACATCACATCAACATTATTTCAGTTATGTGGCGATGCCCGACACTTAATGATGGGGGAAGACCCCACCCCATACTCTTTTTTTTTTTTTATATGGGTTTTTACATCACATCAACATTATTTCAGTTATGTAGCGATGCCCGACTCTTAATGATGGAGGAAGACCCCATACTCAACTGCCCATAAGGGCTGGTCAAGGCGGGTAGAACCATCGGCATTCCGTAGGTCAGTCGGGAGATACCCCATACTCAACTGCCTATAAGGGCTGGTCAAGCCGGGTACAACCATCACCATTCTGTAAGTCAGACGGGAGACTACCTCTCATAAAAATCTATATCCATCATCAGAATTTGAATCCACATGGAGAGGGGCAATGTGATTCTGAGATCTGTACTCTAACCAATAGGTTACGGAGGCCCCCTAAATAAGAATTGGTTGAACAGGTCTAAACAAAATCTGAAAAGGCAACTTGGAGGGCAGGGTCCATGGGGGTTCTTAACATCCCCGCAACTTTGAACCAGTCAAAGCATAATCTGAAGCAGTCATTTCAGACTGTGGCCTGTTCTTATTGAGAACACATAGATTCATCATAGTCTTAGAATATTTCTAGCTTCACAAAAGAACAACTAATATTAGAAATATGATGGGAAATGTTTAGGTCAATTCATGATTTGAACTTACAGCTTCTTCCCTAACCAAGATATTATATAAAGTTAAGTACCTGATGACTTTCAGAATGCCTCACTCAGTATGAGAGGTATTTTAAGGTGTACCTTAACCCTTTGTCCACAAATACCCTTAACTTAAAGACCTTTTATGACTCGGGAAATTGCTTGATACACTTCTCTTTTTAATGATTGATATCTTCAGATCCTTCCATATAGAATATAGAAACAGAATTTAAGATTTGTCCAAAAAAGGATTCTCTATATAGTCCTCTTTTCTGATTACGACTATCAAGATTTTTTTGTGGCTGTTTATTATCAGTTTGTAAGTAACTAGAAGTCAATAACCTTAATGGCGAGGATTTAGAGTAAGTCTTTTAAAGTATATCCTTCACAATAGTAAAGAATTTACCATAGTCTTGAATAAGCCATAAATGTTAAAAACTACCTAATTGATAGGTCACCACCCTTATTCTTGCCAACCCCCCCCCATCCGCTCTCCCTCTTTTTAATTCACTTTTCTTGCTCCCTTCCTTAATCCCTTATTTTCTCTCCCCTTATCAGTCTTGTTCTTCCCCTTTCCTCTCACCATCCTCTGATTTCCTCTTTCATTTTTTCCTTTCTTTTCTCCCTGCCTCTCTCTCCCTCTTATAATAAATTATACCTACATTCTGTGTAACTATACTGCCCCTCACCACTTCGTCTTCAAGATTGATGTTGAAATGATCTTTCTCGCCTGTAATAAATGGTAGTTACTTCTTAAGATATACATCCTAATTTCTACTTAAAGTGCAGATAATTGAGTAGAGTTAGAGAACCCTTTCTATCGCACTACTTTTAGAATATCTATATTGATGTGACCTATCAGCAGCTTATTTCAGGAAGGATGTTTACGTTATTAAACATTAAATATTTGAACAGAGATTATTATCAACTCAAATCTTTTGTTCTCTTTGTCAAGTCTTAGAAAGGAAGAGTATGGAGTCTCTGTCACAATGTCTGTAAGAGCTCTATGTTCAGAATGAAAAGCAATTTGAGGTTTCAATGCACAAAATGTGAAACACTTACTGTTGTCTTGCATTGAACTATTTAAGTTTTCAACGGACCATAGGGTAATTCAAGAGTGAAAGATTTATAGCTAGAGCATACATTGTTAAAATTACAAATCTAAATATGCAATACTTCTTATGCAGATTTGAACATATAAAATAAATACAAAACCAACAATCAGATTTTTTCATTAATGAGTAACATCTCGGATTAAATAACTATCTTTACAAAGGTGAAGAAATGATTACAGCCTTAACAGGTAAAATATTAAGACATAATCACTCTCTTCAGTTAGACTGGTGTTAATTAGTCAGAAGGCTGTGCTATTCGCACTCTTACACTTGCCTTATAACAAACAAGAACTGGTGGTGTACTCCTCTAACATAAATGATGAAAACAATTATAAATAAAAATTACATGTCAATCTTTTATCCAACTAATAACAAAGTTCATCTGAAGTGACTTGTTTGTTAACTGTTTATACCTATTATATAAGGTGTTTAAGCCAATATCAACAACTTTTCAGTTACGTTATGGCTTTCCCAGATCAACCAGTACTAGGCTAGGGCTCTGAAGTGACATGCTTGTCTCTCCCTTTTTTTTTATCTTTCTTTCCTTACAAATATCAATTTAGTGTTGTCTGTTGGAAGTCATTAGCAGGCAGCAGGCTCTACCGTCAACCCTTTACCTAGCCAATGCAGCTTGCTGCAGACACACGTTTGACCCATTACCAAAAAATAACGACATTTAACCAGTTTGTTGCAGACACTTTGGAAAACATTGTGGGAAAAGGAGAAATTGCTCTTAACGAGCAATTTCTCCTTTTCCCACAATGTTTTCTGTCCTATCAGAAGATTGTTTACCAATTTCATCGCATTTTGAAATGTCGTCTGCAATCTCTTTTAATTTGGGAGTCGAAAATTTGGCGTTTGGTAAAGGGTTAAATGATTTAGGGGAAGGAAGAATCAGTTCATTGTGATCAATATCCTCAAAAAACATATTCTTATATCTTCCCTTCAATAACCCTCATTTCCAATCATCTCCAACTATTGTTTCTAATCTTGGATCATGAATAAGCAATGTTGCTTGTTAAAAGTTAAGACAGTTGAACCATCAATAATCTTAACAATCTTACCCATTGAGAGTAGTAGTTTTGTGATGTTATTTCCGTAGAGGGTACTAGATTGAGTTGGAAGTCGACCGGGTAAGTCTGTGTAACCAATGTGAGTCACGTCCTTGTACTTATATAACTCTCCAGGCTTGGTCGTCTCTACATTACCACCAGCTTCCGCAGCCAGATCTACTATCACTGATCCAGGCTTCATGGACTCAACCATTTCCTGCAAATAGACAAGTTAATTGACTCATCATGCTGTTATTTTGTAGAATCTTATATGTACATCATTTAACCCTTTCCCAATCAATAACGACTTTTGACCACTGTTGTAGACGACTTTAGAAAACATTGTGGGAAAAGGAGAAATTGCTTGTAACAAGCAATTTTTCCTTTTCCCACAATGTTTTCTGCTCTATATGAAGATAATTTTCAATTTCATCAGATTTTGAAATGTCGTCTGCAAATTCTTTCAATTTGGGACAGTAAAAAAAAATGGCTTTTGGTAAAGGGTTAAGTACTTAGCTCTCCTCATGTAAATTGGATGATCTCTCCACCATGATGTCCTCAATAATCTATGAATCTTCAAATGTGTTATTGCCATTCAGTCACCAACCCCTTTTTTTGAAACTAGAAGTTATGATTTCATGAATGTTGATAGAATTTTCGAAATGAATGAAATCATTTTAAGCAACTACTCGTCCAATCCTAGAGTATCCTTATCAATAAAAGGGAAATGAATTGAAATAAAAGAATTTAAATTAGAGTACAATTTCGGATACAATTTAAATGAATGGTGTTTCAAGGTGCATCAACAGATTAGATCATTTAGAGCAATAAAATCTAAGGATATCCAAACATCCCTCTAGAAGAAGAGAAATAAATGAAGTAAAAGCTGTAATAGTTCATGCAATGGTGTTATCATTTTTCTACAATAATCTAAAATAGCACAAACAAGACCCCTTACTGTCCTGGAATAAATGGTTAAATAAAGGGTCAATCACTGAACAACACATCAGTGATCTTTCTGACAACCATCACAGTTCCTTCAGGTGATAAAGAGATGGGATGTGTTTGCCTGGATGACCTTAAACAGCTCATCATATCAGGGAACATGCAAATGGTTATTGCTATCTTCTATGTAGGAATATGTGTTGGAAGACCACTTTTGGCTAAATCTCTTTGCTGCTTGTACAGCGTTCTCTTAATAATTTTTACATTGTATATTAACTTATATCTCATGTTATTTTCAAAATCAGCGATTATTCAAGACTTAGACCATGATAACAAACTAAACTGTCAGTTAAAAAAAAAACATAATAACTATAAGTTCCCCAGCTAAGTGTGTGATGAGATGAGGAGTTAACCAGGCTAAATTATTTACTTTCTTGCAACACCAATCTAAATTTAAGACTACACTATGTTCTACTATAAAATTGGTAACAACTGCTTTGAATTTGGACCCATCTTCCGAGTACCAAAAATGAAGGTTTTCAACATGCAGTAATAGTTAACACTTTCAAAAGGCCCGCCCTATATTTAGGCATCTGGCCCAAATAATACAAAGGTGACAAATAACACCTATTACCAAACAGCTCTAGCCATACCACACATGTCATGTGACACCTATTTGACAGACCTGTGAAAATGACGGACCAGTCCTGATTATAGCTGACCAGTGCTTCAGTATGTGTTATAAACTGATAACTAGGGCCAATTTAGAAACCCGCACATTCACCTGTTACTCCATAATGATTTTACCACTGACTTAAACAGATTGCATTCATTTAGTAGAGGCTTAACCCTTTACCAAACGCCAAATCTTAGACTGTCCCAATTTGAAAGAGTTTGCAGGCGACATTTCAAAATGTGATGAAATTGAAAAATAATCTTCTGATAGGGCAGAAAATATTGTGGGAAAAGCAAAAATTGCTTGATAACTGGCAACAAACTGGTCAAATGTCGTTATTGTTTGGTAATGGGCTTAGAATGTAGGATGTGATGTTAAGACGCACTGCTCGGAAAAGAGCACATGCTTATTTCAAGTCAGAGTCGTTTCATAAACTATTTGCTAAATTCGAATAATACCACTATGGTTATACACTGAGAACATGATGATTAAGTCTTTGTTCTTTGCCCTGAAATATTTGTTGAAGACAAATTTACAAAATGAGATATTCAACTTGATGAGATGTTTATCCCTGAAAGTCTGTACAGATCCTAGACCTTATTAATCAATTAACTCTTTACCACCTGCAGACGACATTTTTCTGCTTGAATTAGATGACTTAGGAAAGGCTTTGTAAATATGTGAAAAACCTTTCGGATCTGCTGTTGTGATATGTGAATGAATTGAAAAACATTGTGGCAAAATGAAAAATTGCTTGGGCAAACAATTCCTCCTTTTGCCACAATGCTTTTGAAAGTTGTATGCTGTAAGAAACAGAAATGAGGTTTTAGGTGGTAATGTGTTACCAATAGAACCATTGAGATAAAAGTGAGAATTTGGTAAAGATGTGTGAACTCTCCGAGGAAAGAGCAAATATTGATGTAACCTGTGACCCTATCTAATTACAATTAATTATTACCTTCTCACAACTTTAAATACATGTTTATCTGTTGTTGTCTATCTAATTACAATTAATTATTACCTTCTCACAACTTTAAATACATGTTTATCTGTTGTTGTAAATATGCCATGTACCTCACATAGAATGAATATAATTAAACATGATTGACTAATTTTCCAACCTTTTCAAAGTGTCCCATAGTAAAAGAAATTAACAAATTACCCATCATACAAAAACCTTTACATTACCTGAGACAGTGTATTATTTATTCATTTATAAGGAGTTCACATTGCGTCAAAACTATTTAAGTTAAGTTGCAATGTCCTACTATTAATGATGGATACCCGAGTCCATTTTGAAGTGAGTCTTATTGTTCTATGTGTATTGCGTGTAAAATTGTAATTGCCTGGCTATTCAAAAGTTACTACAGTCGAGCCTCGTTTATCCAGACACTTTCGTTCCCAGGAATAATGTCCCTATGAACGAATAATCCGGATAAACAATCGGCGAGTTTCCAGTGAAATGTTTATCTATACACCATTTTTCATAATAATTACTATGAAGTAAAAAATACATTATAGTTGAAAATGATTGCCAGACATGGTGTCCTGATTGCTGTCAATGCAGCGAGTTATAAACTTTCACAAACTCGACTTTCTGCACGCGACGATAATTACAATTAGGTTAGACTAGTTCACTGACTAAATGACTGATTTACAAACAATCAACACCTTTCATTACACTACATTTGGTGACATTTTATGATCGGGCATACATGCGAATTTACCAAAGGTGTGATCGTTTGATTACTGTATCGTCAATTAAAGTATGTTACCGCAAAAGAATAATCATTATGCTTGTTTTTCGGATTAGTTGTACGCATACACTATTAGAAGTTAGGCTTGGTTACCCACTTTCATTGTCCGGATCCGGAAGGCAGATTTTACGGTTTAAACAGTGGAATTAATGAAGGTAAGGACTGTTCCCTACAAATTCTGTCCGGAAGGCGAATAATCCGGATTAACGACAACTGGACTATCGAGGGTTGACTGTATTTCATTTCTGACATTTACTTTTAAAGTTATCATATGAAATATACATATATATGGTTTAAGCGACTTTAAACTATGGTTTTAAGTTATAGTCTCTTAAACCCTGGCTTTAACTGTGAGAGTCATCCAATCAAAAGGCTGAATTCTTAACATGGGGTTTCCATTGGCTAATTCTTAACATGTGGTTTCTATTGGTCAATTTTGTTAATACTATAGTTTCTATTGGCTACCTATTAAACCCATAGTTTAAGAGACTTTAAACCAAGTTTAAACCATGGTTTAAAGTCTCTTAAACTGTAGTTTACACCGAATGCACAATAATTCTGTTAAACATAGGAATTTAGAGAACACTGTAGTTTAAGACCTTTAACCCATAGTTTAAAAGTATTTATACATGATTTGCACAATAATTTCTCTTAAACATATGGTTTAACAGTTAAACCTAGAGTTTCATATTGAAACCATGGATTAAGACTTTAAACTGTAGTTTAAAGTATGGAAATTTGAAACCATGGTTTAAAGACTTGAAACCATGATTTCAAGTCGCTGTTAAACTATTAGTTTAAGAGTTAAACCCTATGTTTAACTGTTAAACCCATAGTTTAAGCGAATTATTGTGCAAACGGCATTCCATAATAGGGATTAAGAGAAAATCACTTAAACCTATAGTTTCAGACTTTAAACTACAGTTTCAGCTTTTTCGACTTGAAACCATGGTTTCGAGTCTGTTAAACTATGGGTTTAAGAGTTAAACCCTATGTTTAACTGTTAAACCTATGGTTAAAGTGAATTATTGTGCAAACAGCGTTCCCTATTTTTTCCCCTAAAATAGTGCCAAAAATTTTCTTCAAAGGTTATCTCCTTTATCATTTAGTCACAAACCAGAAAGGTAGTCTCCCAATTGACTTATGGAAAGTTCAAATATATTTTTTATAGTTAAACCGGGAC